>MJUU01007179.1:0-12755 GCA_002080025.1 Modiolus philippinarum
GGGGGTGGGAATTAGAGATTGTGACCGAAACTGTATACTGCTACCTTAAATTCATTTTCATATAATGTAAACGAATAGAAAAGCAACAGAAAGACCTAAGAAAAGAACTGTCAGGTCACAGATAACCTTCTTCATCAACGACCCAAGGCGAAAATTCCAGTGAAGATACTCAAGACCAAGATCGGATTAAAGTTATACAGTCTTTAGAGTAACGAATGCTCTTAAACGGCGAGAAAACGAACAATTCTTTAATTTTGATGTTTTGGGTATATTTTTGAAAAATATTACAATATAAATACAAATAAACAAATACTGCATAAGTCTTGCAATTACTAAATTAAAGAAGCAACTTTAAAAAGGCAGTGTATAGCACCTTCTATAGGATGATCACATAATAAGCAATCATTGTAAATTCGTTTTAAGCAAAATAGAAATGGTAAAAGTAGACCACATTTTAAAAGGTAAAAAAAAGACAAAATATACAAAGTAAAAATAACAAAAGACCTGATTAAAACAGAAGAAGGGAACAAAGAGTTATGCTTGAATTATCGGCCTTATGGCCTCCAACTAGGGAGCAACTACACAGTAGGTAACGTCGTCCTGCGAGGACATGATTTTCTACGATAAATTGTCCTGCTCTTCTACGATTGTCCCGGATTCAATACGAAAAATATTGAAAAGATGTAAACATGCAGACGCTTTCATCATAGCTCTTAAGAAAGGTTGCTTTCCTTAATTTGGAATAGTAAATCTTAGATAGTTATCATATAGCATATCACACGCTTTTAATCTCTCAAATTCATGAACGCGTATTTGAAATATAAACAAGAATCCAATTTCATTTAAAATACAGTTTTCTATATAATTAAAGCACAAATTTTCAAGTAAAACCACTGACAGTATCGACACTTCAAATACATCGAAATCCGACAAGAGAATAGCGACATGAATTGTTGTGGAAGACCGTAATTCCTGATTTTCAATTTTATTGTGTCCTGACTTTTACCCGAATTGACCTGGCTTTTATGCGATTGGTCCCGGAATTTAAACGATGCAATTTAGATTAAATAATAAAGTTATTCCCGTTTAGTACATCCCACTTTGAAGAAAACAATAATTTTGAGGCAAAGCAGGTATGTACAGAACTATAAAAGACCAACGAAGCTAATTTTTGCGAATAAAAAAAATAGCAAGTGAACGTTAAGTGTATTTTTTGCACGATGTGTGATCGAAGTGTCCCTTTTCCTGTTTAATATGTATATAATGTGTAACCCTTTTAAGGTACTGGTTGTAAGCTTTGGTTTTTAATCTTGATTTCAGTTCACTTGTTCGACCATAGCAATACCATAGTAAAATGATATTCTAACATCTACTCTTTAAACATAGATGCAAATTCAACCAAATTTTACAGGAATGAGCTAGCCGGCAATTTAGCGGCGAACACTCCCTGACCCATCATTTTAAATTACGTTTTGTCTTATTCTTCCTTTTTCAATATTGTGGTCTTGGAGTTAATGGTCCACCTGTATTGGGTTTTATTTGTATGTTTATAATACTATAGGGAAACGGGATAGAAGAAAGGGAGGTTTGGGTACCCATAATCCGGTTTAACCGTACCGGCTATCCCGAGTTCCTATCGTTGTCTATGTTTGTCTTTTGTCATTTAATTGTTTTTGTGCAGTTTCCTGGTGGATTGTGTCATGTGATTGTAATGTCCGGCCATTGTAAGCGTTTCCTGTTATCTTTTCTACATTAATGGTCAGTCGTCCTTGTCGAATATTGTTCACTTCATTCTGTATGTTCAAGGCAACACGGGAATAATATGTACTCTTCAAACACTCATCCAGTGCTCGAAAAGGGACCAATAGACAATACAACATATTAATGATTAAAGAGCACTCATCGAGTTAATTGTAAGAAAACTTGGCAAGTAAAATCGGGAGATGTGGGCAATATGTATATACAGATGACAAAACATAGCTTAATTTTTACAAAACAAGAAAGACAAATGTTGAATTTGTAAGTACACCATAACTAACAAAAAAAGAGCATGCACCTCAAGCACAGGAATCTTTTTGCGGACCCCACACTGTGCACGAATAGTTTGATTGAATTTGTCGTAGGGTAACCGCTTTCAACACAATATTTTTACGTGTCTGTATGACTGGTTGAGCAGATCAGGTTTACGCTACAATACATTACTAAATAATGATACCTGCAGTTTTTGTAGGCTTTCACTCTGTTACTGTGCTGTAATTTTGAGGCGTCCTTGTTCTTTTTTTGTGTGTTAAATATAAATTGCCATGCTTTAGGCTTTTTTTTTTTTTTTTTGAAATTTCCTCTTTTTCCGTTTTTTCTTTCTTTTTTTTGCTTTGCATTCGTTTCCCGACGTATTAAGGAGGGCCTTTTTCAAAAATTACTCATTTCATCCAGTTGGAAGGAGTTATTGGTAGTTCGATAGAAAACATGGCCACCAGCAGAATACATTTTCTGGCATCCAACGCTATAAAAAAACTTTTTAGTTTTCGCCGGATGAGCGATACATGCTAAGAATACAGAGATTCTAGTTTAATAATCTTGAACACCCACATTTTTATTGCTGCGGTCAAGGGAGTGGCAAAACTTTCAGTTTACCAAAATTGAGATTTACACCCTTTATTGACTCGCCGTTGTACAAAGACAACATTGTATACATTTGTCAGGTTTTCACATCTGATAAATCTACAATGTAGACATTTTACATAGATGAATCTAACACATTGTGTAAGTTTGGGGTGTTAATCTTGACTTCATTACAATAGAAGTTTTGCCACTTCCTTGACCGCAGCAATATCTCGAAGCCATGAAATGGCTGGAGAGATGTCAATATGACAAGAAAAAAACCACATGAGGCTTCAAGCCTATTAACAGCTCTGAAAGAGGATCTTCGTGCTTCCGATAAAATATAGTGCGCAAGTTTTTTTTTCAAAATCGTATACATTGTGTTTTTAAGTTATATTTCTTCATTTTCTTGAGTTGAATACGGTGTTGTTTTATCAAATTGAAACAATATGTACGTTTATCAAATTAGTCGTTTTTTTATATTGCATCTCGGATCAACGAACCTGCCGCGCAGTAATTTGTCAGAGATGAAAATAACATTTGTTTACCTGTGACAGTGTATTGCATATATTTATAGCAATGAAACAACGGCAGTAGAATACCGAAGGAACAAAGCACAAAATTACACAAAGTCCAGAGACAAGGCAAAAGCAAGAACACCAAAAGACGGAAGAACAAAGACACCACAAAGACACCACAAAACACACAAACATTACATATACAACAAAAAAAAACTAAAGCACTAACAGTGTGAACTCTCAAAAACAAGAGTGACATCAGGTGCTTCGGAAGGGTAAGCATGTCCTGCTCTGTGCACAGCACCCGTCACACTGTCAATTGGTCAATCCAGGGCAAAGCCAAAACCGGCAATGCCAAATCCGGGAAGACGCCAATCTAGCTGAAAATGTCAGTATTTATTTGTGACACTGACATTTCATATCTATCCAAGATGCCGCGGCGACGGCCACAGAATCTCTGAAGAGACGAAAGTAACAAAGGCTGAACATATCCCTGACTCAGTAGTCTCCGCGACAGTGCTTTTGCCCCCTCCACAAAGCCACTGCACGTACTGCACGCACCACAGTAACGAATCAACTGTGAAATATACACTCCACATGCCGGGGATGCAGGTATATTGCTGCAGAGAAAGGGAAAGTCCACAACCGGTAAGCCAAAATCACCACGTCTGTCATATAATCCAGACCTCAGACGTCCACGCTCGTCAATGAATAACAAAAGGCCAAGGCGAAATTTTGACATGCGAAATCAAAATGAGCCGTTCGCTAACTAAAAAGTTTGTTTAAAGTAGTCCTGGCAATTGTTCTTAAAATTTTGGATGCGTGTCTAAATCGCAGTTGCTTAATTCTATCATGTACAACTAAAAAGCCAAGCCTTCAAACCTCCGACTTGCCCACACTAGATCTGGGACCCATGTTATTTTTCATATTTTGCACTATTTCGTTTTAAGTTAACGATTTAAAGCGATTTTTTTCATTTTAGTGAAACACTGCCACATCAAGCAGAGCAAGAATAATCAAAATGGCATTGATTGTGAGCTATTGACAGTTTGTCTTGTTTATTTTGACAAGCAGTTCGCTTTTTTTTAGAAATAAAATCGATTCAATAAATCTGTCCCCACCGTCAATTTTTGACTTGTATATCTTTTGTCAGCTTCTGTGTTGAAGAAAACACAATGTTATCAAATGTGGACGGGAACAGACAAAATTTTGTGTGCATTCATACATAATACGAAAAATACCAAAATTTTTGTCATCTTTTCACAAAGGAACTGCCAGTAAGTGAGTTAGTCACAACATCAATGCATTTGATTGGTCGACCCTAGGAACAACACAGTCCAACAACAAAGTTATGCCCAGGACTCGAATAGTTGAAATCTGTCCTTTTTGTCGTTGATCGGACTGTCTGTTACATCAGTTTTCCGTCATTTAATTGAAATGATTGAGATGATTATCATAATTGCGTTGTAGAATCTGGCCATAACGGATGTCCTTTTTCTTTAAGGGCAATAAACTCGACACAACAACTGTTTTATAAACAGTGTCAAAATATTCATTATGAACCAACATGTAACATTTGATTCATCCTTAAACTTGTGAATAGATATTAAACAAACTTAAGAATTGTATTCATGCTGACGATTAAAAATAGTTCGATTTCCATATTTTCCCGTTAATATGAGTCCCGTTTTATCGCAGACAACAAGTTGGTTTGGCTGTCTGAAATGTGATATTTATTGTAAACAGGAAAACAGGATGTAGAAATAGGGGACGCCATGTCGCTGATGATAGCGATAAACGAATTTGAAGTCTTAAACTATAGTAAAGGTTGGTTAGTTATGTGGTCTGAAGTAGGAGATGCATTGTAGGATTTCTCATGTTACGAAAACTGAATTGTCCGACACTCAATTTTAAGCGATGTACTTGATGTAACATTGATAGATTGATTATAGCTTGCGCCTCTGGCCAATACAACTTACCTCAGATCTATAACTATGCCAATATGAAAAAATACGCAATAATACTATATTATATGCATTATATTGACTAGGCATTATGCCGAACAATCAATTTAACACATTTGTTACTTATTGGACCGCATTCATAAATCATATAATTCCTTATGTAGGATTTTTCTATTTCATTTTCAAGAATGGAAAATCTGGGTGAGAACCACAAATACAGACAGGAAGATAATTATGCGATACAAGGGCAAAAAGATATAAATCCAAATCATTTGTCTACTCAGCTTATTTTACCTCGTTGCGACAGTTAGTTTTTAAAATGAACCTTAAATTTCAATTTCATCTATCATTTTTGCTGACAAAATTCATGATTGTCCTGTAATTAAAGCTGCACTATCATTCTAATTGAAATATCTATCGTATAAATTCACAGACAAATCGTTTAAAACCTGGGACATCAGTGGTGGACACTCGTGTAAATTCGAGGACAACACGAAACTCCGAATTCTCTGGTTTCTACGTTATATCAATAACATAATTCCGGACTATAAAGACAGAGAAGTAACATTTTAGTAAAAATTGCAAAATAACATAGAGAATAAGAACACAAAGGAGTATTTCCGCTTGTAAAATCGGGTCGAATCCATGACAATCGTATAAAATCATTTTGGGAAAATCGTAGAAAATCATGTCCTCGCAGGACGACGTTACCTACTGTGAACTAGATAAATTATGTTATTCTTCAGTAGTTCATGTTTCTCTCGTTTTAGCAGGACCATAATTTTGGTTTTCCGTGCGGTTGCCTCAAATTTGAAGCCATACGGGTATTTCCTTCTGTTCTTAGCTTTTTTTTAATATTTTATAGTTTGTGCTTATTATCTTTTAATTGTGGCATTCTTTGACGATTCTAAAATATTAAATTTGGCCGTTGCAGAACGTATATTTTTATAAATTCATTTTATTCGGTGCTCGTCTGGTTGGTTTTCGTTGTAAGTTCGGAACTCGAACGGTTTATCCGTTATCTCTTCGGTAAAAGTCCGTTTCACCAATTTAATCTACCGTACATGAACGAATGCAAGACGGACAAGTACCAAATGAATAACGTATATACAACGCATGAAACCGAACAAAACGTAAACCTACCGTACATTCACCGGACATTTTGTGCGTTATATGTCCGTTCCAAGTTTTCAACATGTTCAAAATTTTTCACCGTACTTGTACCGTATTCACCGGTTTAAGAACAGACGAGAAACGTATATGAATGGAGACGAACGGATAAAATTTATTTTTATACGTTCGGCGTTCGTTCGTCTAGTGTAAGAGGGGCTTAAGACTGGGGGTTTTACATAAAAATTCCATAGGTTTAACATTGAACTGAACAAGATAAGATATGGGTAAACCCATATTCAAGGATACTCGATTGTTCACATACCTGTAATACCTGTACAATTTTGAAAAGGGATCATTTTCAAACAAACAAAAAAACAAACAAACAAACAAACAAAAAAAAAGGATGCGTGTATGTTTATGATTTTTTTCTTTCATTTTCATAGGGTTCGTCTCTTTGGATTCTTCTTGTCGTAAGCTCTCAGGATCACCATTAACCCTTAATGTTTCTTAGCAATATAGAAAATGGGGGGGGGGTCAAAATTGCACAAGTACTAGATAATACAAAATTATTTTTTTTACTTGATTGTAATTGAATTTAATGCCTGTCAACATCCAGAGACATACAGAGATTAGCAACTACTCGAAATCGTTAACCTCACGCGTGTAAACTCGCTGCAATGATGCAACACTAGAATCGGAACTCCTCGTATTTTTTGTCAAAGTTTACCTGTACGGGCACAATGTTCCGATGGTAAAGTTATTGTTTTTTACCTGATATTACAATTAAAATCCATGACAATTTATCGATTTTCAATAAAAAACGTTTTGTTGACATTTCTGTACAGTTTTTTACATGTATTGGGAACCTCACGGGAAGTCTCGCACATGCGTGATATTGCCGATTTTTACAAAGGATTAACAAGGAGTTTATAATCTCTATCTCTCAACATGTAATACAATCACTAATTTGATATTTAGGGGAATTTTCTATTTCAGTTTTGTTTTGCTGTTTGTTTTGTTTTTGTCTTTTTTTTCACAATTCTAATTATAATATGACTTTTTAAACATTACACTTTTTTCAGTGAACTAATGTTATACCGAACGATTAAGAATTAAAAAGAAGACATGGCCATATCTTTTATTTCTAAAATTAGTTGATATACGATGTATATCCATAATGAAATATTTCCGCTCAAACCATGTTGTTATAGGTTAATTGACATCAAGAGACAGGAATAAAAGCCCCGTCCTTGATAAACTGGAGTTTTCTTTGTGTATGGCGTGCGTTTTTGTCACATGTACATTCACTCCATACCCTTATTTTTTTCTTCTAATTCTCGTTTTTAAAATAGGGACAACCACAAATACTCAATTATTCGAAGCTTTACCCCGATCACTAACTGACCTTTTGAACTGCTTTTTCAGGGTTTACTAAATGTCGGGGAATTGAAACTGACATGTTACTCCAAAAATTCACACTCGATTCTGCACGTTTTGGGGGTTAACACATATGTACCAATGAAATTTAGAAATGGATGGTGTAACTGCCCTGCTCAGTAAATCAAAATCTTAAAATACACATCATATGTGCTATTTATATTAAGTGTAGCAGGAGACGACGTACGCCAGTGATGGCAATAGTAACAGATTGACAGACGGACACCAAGTGTGGCTTGACTAGGTCGTCTGCTACGTGATTCGGATGTGGTATCTACTAATCCATTGTTGGCTTCAAGTAAATAAATTAGTATGGTATAATTTTCATGATGCCGATATACCAAAGGTTAGAAATCACACTATTTTGTACAGCATTAGTAGATATGAAACTGAATTATAGAACAGTCTATGAAGCACAGTAGTAAGTTGTGGAATAACATTAAATATTTCCATGTAAGTTCTATTAATAGAAGTTTGAATTAACAAAATTGGGAATTCAAAGACCATGATATCTATATATTATTCTATTTAATGAAAATATATTTTTTTTTATTAGATAAAGTATTAAAATAAAAATGATATAATCAATAATATAATAATTATTGGTCAATTTTAAAAACACAGAATTTAAAGAAAGATACCTCTACTACATAACGATCAACCAATAATATCAATGCATGTCCGCCTGATACTGAAGAAGCGGTGGTGTATGAATATTTGTAGTATTACCTATCAAAACATGAACAAATCGCTTCAAATCATTAGTAAAAATAAAGTCTTAAATTATGTGTATTCAGATAATTGATCGAGGGTGAGTTGAACTGATAAAAAGTCGCCAAATACCGAACTATTTCCTACGCCATGACATTGTGATCTGTACCCAAAAACAGTTATATACTCTTGAATAGATAGTATGCACTGATCGAGTATATGAAAAGGGACCTTTAACCTTAAAAACATACATAGAAAAAAGAAGGGAAACGGGGAATGTGTCAAAGAGACAACGACCCAAAGGGGAGTAATAACAACTCAAAGCCACCATAAGATCTTCAATGAACGGTGAGAAAACCCCATACCCAACGGCATGTCGGAGTCGGCCCCTGAACAAAGAGCAATCAAGTCCAGCGAAATAAACATCATCCTAGACTCCTATAGACATAAAGTAAACTAACTAGAAAAAGTTAAAGACACACAAAGGCTTAATGAATTCCTGACTTAGGACAGGCGCAAACTGCCTGCTGCGGCGGGGTTAAACTAGTTTTATTGGATCCAAACCTTCCCCCTACAGCCAATGTGATAAATAAAAAAACAATCGTAACAACAGTTAAATTCAGTTGGCAACAGGACTGAGTCAATTGTGAAAACTGAAACTGAAAGAACTAAATATACGGACAAAAACATGAAATCACAAGAGACTACTAACAGTTAACTGACATGCCAGCTCCAGACCCATCACCAACTGACAAAGTTAGTTATGTACCCTCAGTATACAGCTTCCACCAAGATCCCTTCCTGTGAGGAGTTTAAAATAATAATTCCATGTATATACCGGAATACATAACCCGTGTCCATGCAATACAGATTTTAGAAATTTAGAATGTGTTTAGTTAAATTGCAAAGACCCTATCAAAAAATCAATGTTAATACCAAAGAAGGCCATACGTAATGACTTGACGACAATACCGTAATTATAACCCTTATGAATTAGACGATTTAAAGGTTTTATAAGTTTGTTAGGCGAGTTTAAGTATTTTTTACTCTTATGTTAAACATTACCGTAAAATAAGGGATGTGAAATACCAGCCTTGATTAGATGTTTACAGCTTGCATTGTATTTATGAACTAAGTCTTTATATCGATGATAAAATTTAGTAAAGGTTTTAACTAGTTTGTGATAACGAAAACCCTGATGTAATAGTTTTTCAGTTATTAAAAGATTCCGTTCATTAAAATCGCAAACGTTATTGCATACTCGAGCAAATCGAACAAGTTGAGATACGTAAACACCATATGATGGCGCTAATGGAACATCGCCATCCAGAAATGGATAATTAACTATCGGAAAAGAAAAATCATCCCTTTTATCATAAATTTTAGTATCTAATTTACCATTCGTTATATCAAAATGATCAAAATATCCATTTTGTACACAATTGCTTCACAATCTAAATATTGCAAACTCCCATGAAAAATGCAACACTTTTGAAATTTCAATATCAGGCGGCCTATAATTTGACGCTTGCGTCAATAATTTTCTTGTTCTCATTTGAGAAAGAGTTTAAAAACAAACCGTGTGATATGTAATATAATTTTTTTTCCATGTTATTTTTCTAGTTATTGATTTTAACGCTTTTGCAACTCGATATTCAGTATAATAAAAAAAACATTGCCCTTTGATGAAGATGTTAGGGCAACTTAACACAATCGGTGAAAAAAATTAATCACCCTTCACTTCGTGTCAGCTGATACTTTTTTACCTCGTGTGTTAATCTACCCTAACATCTTCTTTCAACTGCAATATGTGTATAATGCCACTCGCGACCGTTGCAATAGAGAATCTCTTCAGTTCAAATATTTACCTTTTTTGCAACGAAATTAATGTTTTAGTCTTCAATAAGAATTTACTTATTTACATTAAAGACAAGAGATAACAGTGAAAACAAACAATGGTCAAAAATTACAATCTTAGGTCACAAGCCACAATGAAACACAAATGAAAAATAAAAGACAATCGTAAATTACGATAGGAAGTCGGGATAGCCGGTTTTAGTACTGACACTAGGGTCGCATTCGATTTACCTGTGAATTGTGTGATGGACGTGCAATACAGAAAACGAGTGATTCGGAACACCTGTACTGCACAGTTCCGTCTGTACCGACTGGAAAGGTGGTGTGATTGGAACAGTCACGTGACCAAGATGGAAGCCAAATGTTTTGATTAGAACATTTTGCAAGTTTTTGACAAATAAAAATTACTTTCTTGATTGTTATAAGAATGAAATTGATAAATAACATATATTTACTGAAGTCAACAACTCTCTGAATGCGAGCGAAGGGTTTCAGTGCTATTGAAATAAAGAAATGTAAAAGGGTGTACTGCACAGTTAGAACATGAATAAAGTGTCGTGGAACAGGTCCTTAAAAGAAAGACAACAGTTTAGCATTTTCTGATCCTTTTTGCATCAAAATTTGCATCATGGGCACATTAAACACAAAGTATCATATAAAATAACGAAAATAGGACCATACATTTTTCATCTAATGTTTAATTTCAAGTTTTATTTCTGAAATATTTCCCACCTTTTGTCTTCCATCATAGAGAGCGCAACTTCCTGTTCTGTGACATTCGATTCGTCTGTATAGAACACTCTGTACTGCACATGTTCTGCACAGACAATCGAGCGCGACATAGGAGAACGCTAGCGGTAGGGTTATTGGTACCACCCAAACCTCCCCTTCCTCTTTCCCGTTTCCTTTTAATATAATAAATGCATGAAAAAACACAGTGCATGTAAACTTTTAACTGTGAGACCACTATCTCCAAAAAGAAAAGAATGTGAAAAAACATGACTGTCATCTTTAATTGATTGTGTGTCCTACTTATAGTAAAGCGGTGTGTTCGTTTTTAAATTCATTACCGCATTGTACCAAATAAATGCGTTAACGATAATATAAATAGACATTTTTACTATTCATCGTCGAAACCGAAACCGAATCCGAAACCGAGACCGAAACCGAAACCAGCATATATACAAAATGAAGTATGGTTACAATGTTAAAACATTGTTTAACTGTTTGGCTTTCTTTCTTTAATCTCCATACTAGACTCTCAATCGTTAATACAGTGTAGTAGAAGTAATTTTGGAATTCGATAATAGAATGCAAAATTGTTTACTTTTTGCTACAAAATTTCTTTTGTTGATCAGTTTTGATCGTTTGTAGTTTTTAACTTGCTAAACGACCGCAAAAATTGTGAAGATGTCATCGTTGTCGGGGTCGACGTCTGTGAACAGCATAACTTTGGTTGTAGAGGACATATTATTATCTAATTTGAGAATGATGTTTCTTGGCACATCAGTTAGCTTGGTTCTTGGCCCCGTCTATTTAGGTAAAAGGAAAAAAAAATCGGTTAAATCGACGTTTTGCGTCTGTGGAAACCATAACTATGGTTTTAGTAAACGGATGATTATCAAATTTTAGTATAATGCTTTAAAGCATACGTGTAATATGTTCATCTTAATTTTAGTGTCCTGGTCCAACCGTTTTTTTAAAAGGGTCAAAAGGGATAAAATCTTCATCACTTATTTGATTTCAATTTGGGTTTCCTTCTGTATTCCTTGGGAAATTTCAAATCATCAAACTTATGTCGCATGTAACGTTCATGAGATAAACGTATCTCACCCAACAGCCACAAAAATGCGGAATACTTAATATTTTGCTCAAAAACTGAAAAGAAGGGTCTCCATTTTATCGGGTATTTCGCGAAATTCCTTGTATTTCGCACGAAAACTGCAGTTTACGATCTAAAAGTGCAGTTTCCGATCGGAACAGGAATTTACTTTTAACCGAAAACGCATATAATGAGAAACTGAAATCGAAATTAGGTGTTTAAAGTTCATCAAATCAGAGACGGAAACCGCTATTCAGAATTTAATCAAATCAATCAAAATAGTTTATTCTGTTAAAGGCTCATAATTTTCTTTTTTATTCAACCTTCGTAAAGTTTGTTTGCTATATATTAATAATACTTATCAAATAGACTGGTGATTGTTAGTGCAAATGAAGAGCTTATTTTCGGGTCATGAAGGATTCGATCTTGATTGTCTTAAGTTACCTTTATCAGTTGTAAATTACTCCGTTCTAGATTAACATTTAATTTTTTTCATAGTTTGATTTTTGGTCTGCAGATTAATTCAATCTTAATTGATTTATTTTTGATTTATTCGCTTATTTTTATTATAATTATTATTATTTTTATTTAATTTTATTTCATCATATCCTTTTGAAAGAGTTTTTATGTTGCCATATACAAATTTAATGAAGTTAAGCATAAATAAGGTATGATAAGCAAGATATTTATTCTGTAGTTTAAACCCAGTCTTTAAAAATGACCAAAACAAAT
>MJUU01007180.1:21803-50446 GCA_002080025.1 Modiolus philippinarum
CCCCCCCCTATGTGTAGTTAATTGCTAATAAAAACCAGTAGTAAAGATTTAACAACAATGTTGCATTTATATCCTTTATGAATAAGTTTGTTCAACGGATCAAGAAGTTTGAATGGACAATTTTAAAATGTTTGGGCTTTGTAAATGATATTGCCATAGAAGTTTGGATGTGAAATGCCCTGCTGTATATATATATAGGAATGTTAAAAAAAAAGAAGGAATTTCTAAATTTCTTTAATAAAATACAGTCCTTGTATCAGTAGCCGTTACTTATTGACGGATTGTTGACTGATTGATGACGGATTTTTGACTGATTGATGACTGATTTTTTACTGATCGATGACGGATCCGTGAATAAGGGATGTGTACGTATTTTACGGATGGAAACGTATTTTACGGATCTAAACGTATTTTACTGATCGCATCCGTCAATTACGTGTTGTATCAATCAGTAAATCACGTATGACGGATACGTAAATATTTGGAATTTTAAGGCAAAACGAATTAACATATTATTATTCTCGTGTGTTTCCAGGTTGTTAGATACATCTTTTTCGAATATAAAGACGAATAAACGAATGCTGTGTTTTGTTTCAATTTCAATCGTTTACATTTATTTGTGAATGAGAACTGGGTATCTATAAACTGCATAATACAAATCTGCGTTTTAGACTCGATCTTTGAAAATGACCAAAACAATATTTTTTTTGCAAATGTTAGTGATCTTATTCTTTCAAAGGAGTTTTATATTTTGCACAACATAATTTTAATGAATTTTGACATATTTAAGTCTTGATAAGTTAGTTTTTTAAATGTGCGGTTTAAACTCTGTCTATAAAAATGACCAAAACAATTGAAATATTTCAAAAATTTTTTTCATCATATCCTTTCGAAGGAGTTTTATCTTTTGCGAAACACAATTTTAACAATTTTCAGCATATTTAAGTTTGAAAAGTCAGATTTTAAGTCTGTGGTTTAAACTCAGTCTGTAGAAATGACCAAAACAATTTAAATTTTTTTGAAAATTCTATTCATCATATCCTTTCAAAGGAATTTTATCTTTTGCAAAACACAATTTTAATGAATTTTAGCATACTTAAGGGTTGAAAAGTCAGATTTTGAGTGTGTGGTTTAAACTCTGTCTATAAAAAAGTCCAAAAGAATTGAAATATTTAAAAAAATTTATTCATCATATCCTTTAGAAGGAGTTTTATCTTTTGTGAAACACAATTTTAACAATTTTCAGCATATCTAAGTTTGAAAAGTCAGATTTTAAGTCTGCGGTTTAAACTCAGTCTCTAGAAATGACCAAAACAATTTAAATTTTTTTGAAAATTCTATTCATCATATCCTTCAAAGGAGTTTTATCTTTTGCGAAAAGCAATTTTAATGAATTTTAGCATACTTAAGGGTTGAAAAGTCAGATTTTAAGTCTGTGGTTTAAACTCAGTCTGTAGAAATGACCAAAAACAATTTAAATTTTTTGAAAATTCTATTCATCATAGCGTTTCGAAGGAGTTTTATCTTTTGCGAAACACAGTTTTAATGAAAAGATAGATTGTTAGTCTGGTATTTAAACTCTGGCTATAAAAATGAGAAAAAGAATTTAAATTTTTGGGAAATTTTATTCATAATATCCTTTCAAAGGAGTTTTATCTTTTGCGAAACACACTTTTAATGAATTTTAACATTTTTAAGGCTTAAAAAGTTTGATTTTTAGTCTGCGGTTTAAACTCAGTCTGTAGAAATGACCAAAACAATTTAAATTTTTTGAAAATTTTATTCATCATATCCTTTCGAAGGAGTTTTATCTTTTGCGAAACACAATTTTAATGAATTTCAGCATATTTAAGGGTTGAAAAGTCAGATTTTGAGTGTGCGGTTTAAACTTTGTCTATAAAAATGACCAAAAGAATTGAAATATTTTAAAAATTTTATTCATCATATTCTTTTGAAGGAGTTTTATCTTTTGTGAAACACAATTTTAATGAATTTCAGCATATTTAAGGGTTGAAAAGTAAGATTTTGAGTGTGCGGTTTAAACTTTGTCTATAAAAATGACCAAAAGAATTGAAATATTTTAAAAATTTTATTCATCATATTCTTTTGAAGGAGTTTTATCTTTTGCGAAACACAATTTTAACAATTTTCAGCATATTTAAGTTTGAAAAGTCAGATTTAAGTCTGCGGTTTAAACTCAGTCTGTAGAAATGACCAAAACAATTTAAATTTTTTAGAAAATTCTATTCATCATATCCTTTCGAAGGAGTTTTATCTTTTGTGAAACACAATTTTAATGAAAAGATAGATTGTTAGTCTGGTATTTAAACTCTGGCTATAAAAATGACAAAAAGAATTGAAATTTTGGGGAAATTTCATTCATAATATCCTTTCAAAGGAGTTTTATCTTTTGTGAAACACACTTTTAATGAATTTTAACATTTTTAAGGCTTGAAAAGTTTGATTTTTAGTCTGCGGTTTAAACTCAGTCTGTAGAAATGACCAAAACAATTTAATTTTTTTGAAAATTTTATTCATCATATCCTTTTGAAGGAGTTTTATCTTTTGCGAAACACAATTTTAATAAATTTCAGCATACTTAAGGGTTGAAAAGTCAGATTTTGAGTGTGCGGTTTAAACTCTGTCTATAAAAAAGTCCAAAAGAATTGAAATATTTTAAAAATTTTATTCATCATATTCTTTTGAAGGAGTTTTATCTTTTGCAAAACACAATTTTAACAATTTTCAGCATATTTAAGTTTGAAAAGTCAGATTTGAAGTCTGTGGTTTAAACTCAGTCTGTAGAAATGACCAAAACAATTTAAATTTTTTTAAAAATTCTATTCATCATGTCCCTCGATGGAGTTTTATCTTTTGCGAAACACAATTTTAATGAATTTTAGCATACTTTAGGGTTGAAAAGTCAGATTTTAAGTCTGCGGTTTAAACTCAGTCTGTAGAAATGACCAAAACAATTTAATTTTTTTGAAAATTTTATTCATCATATCCTTTTGAAGGAGTTTTATCTTTTGCGAAACACAATTTTAATGAATTTCAGCATACTTAAGGGTTGAAAAGTCAGATTCTGAGTGTGCGGTTTAAACTCTGTCTATTAAAAAGTCCAAAAGAATTGAAATATTTTAAAAACTTTATTCATCATATCCTTTCGAAGGAGTTTTATCTTTTGCGAAACACAATTTTAACAATTTTCAGAATATTAAAGTTTGAAAAGTCAGATTTTAAGTCTGCGGTTTAAACTCAGTCTGTAGAAATCACCAAAACAATTTAAATTTTTTTGAAAATTCTATTCATCATATCCTTCGAAGGAGTTTTATCTTTTGCGAAACGCAATTTTAATGAATTTTAGCATACTTAAGGGTTGAAAAGTCAGATTTTAAGTCTGTGGTTTAAACTCAGTCTGTAGAAATGACCAAAACAATTTAATTTTTTTTGAAAATTCTATTCATCACATCCTTTCGAAGGAGTTTGATCTTTTGCGAAACACAATTTTAATGAAAAGATAGATTGTTAGTCTGATATTTAAACTCTGGCTATAAAAATGACAAAAACAATTGAAATTTTTGGGAAATTTTATTCATAATATCCTTTCAAAGGAGTTTTATCTTTTGCGAAACACACTTTTAATGAATTTTAACATTTTTAAGGCCTGAAAAGTTTGCTTTTTAGTCTGCGGTTTAAACTCAGTCTGTAGAAATGACCAAAACAATTTAAATTTTTTGAAAATTTTATTCATTATATCCTTTTGAAGGAGTTTTATCTTTTGCGAAACACACTTTTAATGAATTTTAGCATACTTAAGGGTTGAAAGTCAGATTTTGAGTGTGCGGTTTAAACTCTGTCTACAAAAATGACCAAAAGAATTGAAATATTAAAAAAATTTTATTCATCATATTCTTTTGAAGGAGTTTTATCTTTTGCGAAACACAATTTAAACAATTTTCAGCATATTTAAGTTTGAAAAGTCAGATTTTAAGTCTGCGGTTTAAACTCAGTCTGTAGAAATGACCAAAACAATTTAAATTTTTTTGAAAATTCTATTCATCATATCCTTTCGAAGGAGTTTTATCTTTTGCGAAACACAATTTTAATGAATTTTAGCATACTTAAGGGTTGAAAAGTCAGATTTTGAGTGTGCGGTTTAAACTCTGTCTATAAAAATGACCAAAACAATTGAAATATTTTAAAAATTTTATTCATCATATCCTTTCGCAGGAGTTTTATCTTTTGCAAAACACAATTTTAATGAATTTTAACATATTTAAGGCTTGAAAAGTTAGATTATTAGTCTGGTATTTAAACACTGTCTATAAAAATGACCAAAACAATTGAAATTTTATGAAAATGCTATTCCTAATATTCTTTCGAAGGAGTTTTATATTTTGCGAAGCACAATTTTAATGAATTTAAGCATACTGAAGGGTTGAAAAATCAGATTTTTAGTCTGCGGTTGAAACTCAATCTTTTAAATGACCTAAACAATTTAGTTTTTTGAANAATCAGATGTGCTTCCAAATTTTAATGCATTCGAACAATTTGTTTTATATACTGTGCATTTCCTGCGTACAAGCAGAAACATCAAGTAAATATAATATTAACTTTAAGGTACGGATTAAATATACCTAGGGTGTTATATTATTTTTTTTCATATATTTCAATTCTGAATTCATTTTTTGATGAAACGAAATTATCATTTCGCAAAATGTATTAACTTGAAAGATGACGTAAGGCTATCAATCAGTCATTTACGGATAGGACCGATCAATCATCCGTCAGTCACGTAATTTACGTATTGTATCCGTCAAATACGTAAATTACTTCTCCTATCCGTCAGATTTTGACGGATTGTTGACTGATCGATCACTGATCGATGACTGATCGTTTACGGCTGACGGATCGCTTAATGATCGCTCTTTTAGTAACGGCTACTGAAGCAAGGACTGTACTTGTGCGATGTGAAATATATATATATATTGAATGATTTTTTTTTTCATCCTCTCAATTATATATTTTCTACACAACAACTATATTGAGAACTGCCAGAAATGAACTGATTCAAAGGTACTTATTTAACATTGTTTACCTGACATTCAGTCATATATATACATATGGAGACAACGTTTTGAAATATTTTGTATTATATTCGGTCCTCAAATTGTTTAGGAGTATATACAGTAGTAGTAACGATGTGTAAATTTTCGAAAGGTTATTATGCAAAACAAAAAAGGAACATATGTGTTACTTATGGTTTGAAGAAGTTACCTGTAATACATTTATAAGTTCACCAAGTCAACTCTTAGTCAAATCAATAAACGTTATAAATGTAAATATTTTAAAGTGCCATCGGCATTCTTAATTGTTATAGCGATACAATTCAACTCGGTTATCTTGCATACTTAAAATACAGTGATGCAATGACTTCTTTTCTTGTGTTTTTACTTTTATTTCAGTTTATATACAGATAGCGAAAGCAGTGTGCTCTGTGGAATATTTAATTATTCGAGTAACAAACAAGTCTATCGGTTGGGACGCTTTTTGCCCTAATCACACCTCTTGCTTTTTGATTCCTGCGTTAGAATATATAAATTCAAATGATTGTTTATTCAAATAAGGGAAGTTTGTAATGTTTGAACTTTGATTGTCAGTCTTACATTAGCATACAAGTTCCACAGAGGAATGGTGTATCCGTTAATCATTTCTTACTTCTGGCGCTCTGTTAGCCCCTTACCTTAGACGATATATATATATATATATATATATATATATATATATATGATGGATTTGGTGATTGAAAACAATAACTTTTCTTTCAACTTAAAACTTTACATTCAAACCGTGGGAACTGCTATTGGTTCAAGACTTGGTAAGAACTACGCTTCAACGTATTTAGAAGATTTGGAAGAGGAATTATTCAGAAGATCCGGAGAAAAACCAGATATTTTCATATTTCAGATATGTGGATGATATTTGGGGACTTTTGATTGGAAGCACTGAACGAATTCCATAAAATAGCAAACTCTATTCACCAAAATATACAGGCACGGAAAATATAGAATTTTTGGACGTTAAAGTATCAATTACGGATAATCATATAACCACTGATCTATTCAGTAAACCATCTGATAAACATTTGTATCTTCACATAGAATCATGTCATCCAGAATCGGTCAAAAGGCCAATTCCATATGGTCTTGGCATTCGACTAGTGCATATCTGTTCTGATTCAGAGAAGAATACGACGAGAAGGGAGAAACTTTGCGAACAACTAGAGAAGCGAGGCTTTGACAAAAAATTAGCTTATCGTCAATTACAGCGCGTGGACTGGAAAAGTCGGAACAATTTCCTAAAGTACAAGAAAAAAATAAGGTGACAGATCGGGTTCCAATCGTTCTAACATATAGTAATGCGCTTCCGAACGTACATGACATTTTAAAAAAGCGTCAAAATATTTTGAACCAATCATCGAGAATAACAGAAATCTTTGGCAAAACTCCCATTGTTGCATATCGTAAGGATACCAATTTTCAGGACATTCTTATTCACAAAAAACAAAATAAAGCATTTTTCAACCATGACAACAAGTGTGAGCTGTACAATTTGTCCTTATGTAGATCACACAGACTGTATAAAAGATGGAAAAGGAAATCAATATAAAATTCGTAATTTTGTTAACTGTAATTCTGTTAACGTTGTTTATGCAAAATTTTGCCGGAAATCCGATAAATATGTTTATGTTGGGGAAACGGGTGATACTTTATACCAGCGACATTTACTCAATTTCTCTTTACTACGGAGACATCAGGACCACCCAGTTGCTAAGCACTTCTATACTGACAACCACAATCAGAATAATTACAAAATTGTTGGAATTGAGAAATTTTTTGGAACGGACGAATATCGGAAAACGAGGGAAAAACTTTGGATTAAAAAACTTCAAACATTAAAACCTAATTGCATAAACCCTAAAGAACAATGATTTATAATATATCTTGTATCTGTTTTCATTCTTTTAGTATTTTTACGCTTTCCTTACTTTCTGTTTTCCATCTTATGTAATATTTTATTAATCCTTGTTTGTCTTTCAATAAATATCTTTTTTTTATTTTTATTCTATTTTGGTTTGCTTTCTTCCCTTGTTTTTACCTTTTTCTATTTGTATTCTATTTCTTTTACTAGTCTCACTGCTTCATTCTTCACTATATTTGTAACGTCACTATGCATATTGTTTGATTTTCCCATTGTTACGTCTTGTACAAAGTAAACATGCTGATGAAGGCCAGTAGCCCGGCCGAAAACTCCAAGCAGTTTTAGCGTTTTATAATATATATATATATATATATATATATATATATAACATCTATAAACAAAACAACAACACCAAAATTCCCGACGTACTGGATCCGACAGGATACACACTTTATGAGAAGAATATAATCAAACAATAGACACAAGTGAACAGTACACACATAATACAGTTAATATTTCAACCCCTATCCGGGCCTTTTTCAAAACACAATAAAAATAAAAAATAAAATCAAACAGAAACTATGTACAAACAAGTCTAAACAAAACAATAACAGCTACATTGTAGACGCTGGTTATCACAAATGTAATACGAGACGAATGCCCGGAGGGGGGTGAAGAAAAACCTTTTGTCAGTTACTGTATATCTAAAAGTATTTAACAAAATCAATAATTGAAGACATTGTAGTGAATCCGGAAGAAATAATATATGTTATTGGAAAATGTGTTATTTGTAAATTTTAACACAAATTTTAGCTTTGTTTTTGACAATTTAAAACATGTTCCGGCAGACTTTGTCTTCTGTGCAAATTTAGTTCTTCTACAAAAATCTTCAAGAGCATAGCAACCGGTGACACATACAAAACATTAACCAATTTATCCTGCAAGTCAGATAATGTAATCTATCTCATCACTTGCTCTGTTTGCCAACAACAGTATGTTGGTGAAACGAAAAATTCACTAAACCTTCGTATCAACTTGCACCGTGACCACATTCCGAAAAAAGAAAGATCACAGGCCACTGCATTACATTTCAATTCCAATGGTCATGACTGGAAACATATGCAAGTAGTACCAATTGACCAAAATCGATCGTGGACAGCCACACAGAGACAGGCTAAAGAAAAATTCTGGAAATGCAAGAAATTAGCTTCTCTTTAACATCACCATCAAAATTACCAAACATATATATCTAATAATGTTATTCCAAAAGGTCTTCAGATAAAACTGACCCACAATATGGGTCATACTTCACAGTATTTTAATACACAGTGGAACAAAAACCTTACTGCTTGCTCTAAAAAAATGCCACATCTTTTGAGAGACAATACCACCAATAAAATCAGAAATCTTACTACCGAGGTTTCAAGAATGAAAGATCTTCTTAAACGTTCCTGCGATTCGTTTGATTTTTCGACTTATATGGATAAACTAAGCCATTTCGTAGGTAAACATGAATCGAAACTTAAGAATAAGCAACAACGTAAATTTGAAAGAGACAACATCATTCATGTTTTTTCCAGCACAACAGCCAAAGGAAGGCACTGAACGTCCGAAGAAACGTAAAAAACAGACGTTTCAAAAAGAGGCAGACTACAACAGATAGCGGAGTATCAACTGTTGTAAATCTGTCTGCCACTCCTCTCTCAAAAGCAGAAAAATCGATTCTCTCAAAGGGTCTTGCGTTTTGTTTAACTCCAGGTCACCTAAATGTAAGACAACTGAGGGACGATTTGAATGCTTTCTTTACACGTTTACGACTAAGGAATATTTTGCGCGGAAGCAGGAAGAGGAGGGTATATCAGAGCATTCCGATTCAGACTCCGAGTCTGGATCAATTAATCTTTCAAAAAGAAAAATTCTTGGACTCCCAAGTGCAGTAAATCAAAGGCCTTGGAATTGTAAATCGAAAAAGTCCAAGAAAAAGTGGAATGCCAATGGCCACAACAAAGACCTGCTATATCTAATTTATCAAAGAATGAAAAGCAAGCTATGCACAGTTTAGAAAAGGGAGAAGATATTGTTATTAAAAAAGCCCACAAAAGTTCTACTGTAGTCGTCATGAATACGGACGACTATGTTGCCGAAGCAACCGGGCAACTATCAAAGCCTGAATTTTACAAAAAATTAAACAACGATCCCACTAAAAAGTATAGTGAAGAAATTATTTCAGCACTTAGGCTAATGGTAGAACATGATGACTTAGATCAGGAAACTTTTGAAGGTCTTCTTTCTGAAAACCTGAGAGCTGGCTTGCTATATCTTTTGCCAAAAATACACAAAGAAGGAAGTCCCGAACGTCCAATAGTTAACTGCATTGGTCATCCAACAGAAAAAATCTTGATTTTTTTAAACTTTCATCCTCAACCTTTCGTTGAGAATTTGCCCTCTTTCGTTAAAGACACTACCGATTACATAAATAAAACACCGACTGAAGACAACCCACAAAACACTCTAGATGTAACTTCACTATATACCAACATTCCACACAATGAGGGAATAGAAGCTTGCCGCAAAGTTTGGGAAGGAAGAGCCATACAATCACCTTCTACCGAGTCGCTAGTCAGTCTTTTAGATCTTGTACTGAAACGTAACAACTTTGTTTTCAATAACGAAAATTTCCTTCAGGTTAATGGAACAGCAATGGGTACTAAACTAGCACCATCATATGCAAATATATTCATGGGAGATTTAGAAAAACGTATGCTTGAAGTAGTACCCTACAAACCCTACAGTTGGTTGCGTTTCATAGCTGATATCGAAATGAAATGGACCGACACTAGACAACAAATTGATAAATTTGTTGAATTCATCAATAATTTTCATCCGTCAATACAATTTACAGTCAACATATCTGAAACAACAAATATCTTTCTCGACACGACCTCAACACTTGCTGATGGTCGAATTCATTTTGATTTACACACTAAACCGACAGATTCACACGCCTACCTGCTCCCAAGTAGTTGCAATCCTAGACACTGTGTAAATGCGATCCCACACGGACTTTTTACCCGTATACGTCGAATCTGTTCACAAGAAGCGACATTTAAACATAGGAGCAGAGAATTAGCCCAACATCTTGTTAACAGGGGTTATGAGGAAAAGCAAGTAAAAAAAACTATTCAAAAGGTCTCCTCGATTGACCGAAAGGAACTGTTACAATATCGAGAAAGAAAGAGAAAGAATTTACGTACCCCCCTGGTAGCTACCTTCCACCCACAGCTACCCCATTTGTTTGTTATAACCCATGAATTTATGCCAATTCTTCATGCGTCAACAAAAATGATAAAAAAAAAATGTTTCCTGAATCTCCGCTAATATCGTTCTGTCCACCCAAAAATCTGAAGGATATACTCGTTAGAGCCAAACTACCATCACCTGAAGTTGGCTGAAGTTTTGCTCGTTGGGCGTTTAACCAGTATTGTTAATAGAATCGATGTACGCATACTGACATTTTTTTTTCCTTTCTCATGTTTCATCTGTAAACAACAGCATCCAACATGTAGCTCTTGAAACTTTGTATAAATAATTGTAGTTTAGTCTTTGTAAATAGGTTTTATTTTTTACTATTTTATTATGTTTTGATGAAGGGACGGACAGGTCTCGAAATATCAACTGTTATTTTATTTGTGTCATTCACTTTGTTTATTATAATGTCTATAATCAGGTCACAAAGTGTATATCCTTAGGATCTGGCACAGCGGGATTTTCGGTGTTGTTGCTTTGTTCTTTGATCTTTATATATATATATAATAACGGTCTATGGTAGGAACCTAACGGGGTTAGTATAACAGACATTAATATCGAGACTGCCTTCACACCGAGGGATTTGGCTGTTCTTCGAATGCACACACATTACAGACAAATTACACTGCTCCCGCCATCTCTTGGAGACCACATCATTTTGATTTTCATATCAACCAAATGGTATTTTCCACAAAATTGCTTACCTTGTGTGGAACAAAATGTCATCAACAATGTAATGCAGAGAAACATCATATATGTAATTTAAACAGAGTTTCCAAACAAATCATCAAAACAATTCTAGAAGTAATTATTATTCAGCATTCATCAACGTTTAATGGACCATGTTTTAGTAAAGAAGATAAACAACATTGTGATATTTCCCCAATGAAGATTATATCAAAGCTTAAGTCTATCATTCCCAAATTAATGAATATGCCGTAGCAATTGTATATTACAAAAACAGGAAAACAGTAAACACCTGCAATTGCCAGGAACTACAATCATATGCCACAATTTACAAGCAAACTGCACCAGAAAAACAATAATGAAAACAAGAGACAAACATAAATAACGATAGGAACTCGGGATAGCCGGACTTAGTACCGGCACCAGCAAAAGCCAGTGGTAGGGTTAAACCGGTTTATGGGTACCCAAACCTCCCCTTTTTCTATCCCGTTTCCCTATAGTATCATAAACACGCGAATAAAACCCAATACAGGTAGACTACTAACTCAATGACCACTATCTTGGAATAGAAAAAGCATAAGACAAAACGTAATTTTAAAAGAAGGGTCAAGAAGTGCTCGCCGCTAAACTGCCGGCTAGCTCAAGGAATCTAGTCTGCTGGTAAAACACTGTCGCACTACGGAAGAAAAATCAATCTCAAAACTTCCCGAAGGGTTTGGTAAAGAGTCTTCATGTATTTCAGCAGACATCGGCAGTATCAGTGAGAGGCCAGTATATATGTAAAGTCTTCAGGTCACTGGAATCCAAAGCCAATTTAACGGATTTGTTCAGAATATCTCGTCGATATCCACTATTACGTAAAGAATGTAAGTNAACTTCCCGAAGGGTTTGGTAAAGAGTCTTCTTGTATTTCAGCAGACATCGGCAGTATATATATATATATATATATATATATATATATGGATATTTAACGAAAGGATATGGAGTAAATGAACATCAGACCATAACTCACATGTTAACTCCAACTGCAATAATTTTTATGAGCTGTATGGCCATTTTGGAAATTTATTCCTCATCAGCAGCACTAGAACCCAAACAAAGGAAATGCATAATTTCAAAAAATGTCTTAATTGCATAAAACGAAACGAAATCCGAATAATCAGTAATATCAAATATAGCTAAGGAAAAAATACGATGGAGGGAGTTAATCCTTCACTAAATTACACAAATTTAGATAATAGAAATTGAACAAAGTGTACACATAAGATATTATCTCATGTACAAGTACACCATATCTAAGAAAAATAAAGAGCATACATCTCTACCACGGGGATTTGTTTTACCAACCCCACACTGCAATAAAAGACAAACTCCTGTATTAAATATTTTACGAAAGGATAGGGGTGATACCTTTTTATCCTTAAGAAAATCAAGCATTTGGAAAAAACTCACATTCTTATTATCCCTGAAATTGACAAGTAAAACAGAGAAATTGGAAAAACTCTTTTTTATTACCAGATTTTGATTAATTATTTCTTTATAGATTTGGTAAGACCATACACCTATTTATTACACGTGTATGGACCTGTCATTTGAAATATCAACTAGCAAAGAAAAGAAGACTTATTCTATTCAGTAATTTAAAGAATTAACATGAGTGAGTTGGTTAATGTTTTGAACAAGTATGTGCAAAATTTTCTTGATTTAATTTACTGTTCCAATCCTGTATCTATTGGTGTTTAGTATTAACTCCTACATGGAATTAAATTCCTTAATTCCATGTTTTTAATTATTGAGTGAAATGAATATTGCTTTCATTCCACTACATATCTGTCGTAGAGATTTGATAGGCCTTTTTAAATAGTCTAGTATTTGACTGAATTTATTTTGTGTTTGATCATGTTGCTTTTATAAAAAAAAAAAACAAAAAATAAAAACTGATTTCACTTATTTTGAGTAAATGCTTAAGAGACAACGTCTTTACAAATACATGTCAAAACCAAGCATTGGGACAACGTTTCGTATTGGTGTTATTCACCTGCATTTCGGCTGTTTAGTCTGTCGTTATTCGACTTTTTATTTGAGTTGTATTCTGTTTTGATCAATCAGTCTATATATATATACATATATATATATGCATAGATATATATATGTGTATGGAAGCCATGTGATGTTAATACCGACGTGGAAAGGTTACACTAGGCTAACGAAAGTTCTTCTTTTGAGGAACTGGACGTAGTCTAGGGGTATCACATCTGGTTAACATGCTAGGCGCTGTGCCGAAGATGTACAAAGAGCTGAAGGTTCGAATCCAGTTATGGATCAACAAAAAAATTCAATCTGTATGTCAGATGATTTTGAGAATGTAAATTACAATGGCATTGTTAGATTAAAATTATAGACAGGTATAATAAATAACTAAATACCGAAGTTACTGAGAATTTACTTTCTGCATATGCGCATTCCGACAACTTATGTCTCTTCAATGCAGATACAATCTAAACGTTTGGAAGACCATAAACTCAAAGATATTTAAAAACTGAAAGAGTACAAAAAACAAATATGATCTAAAAGTAAAGCCAAAACCAGCTAAGGACAGAGCTTTGCAAAAGGGAGATACTCCTTAGTTTTCAACAAAATTTACGAAAATTTAGATATTGCAAGTTTCCAAAAATAATCGGCTTTCGGGTCAGCACCGAAGTACTGACTACTGGGCTGGTGAACACCCTCGGGGACTAACAATCCAATAATTATTTCATCTAATCTAACATTCTGTTGAATATAATTACAGAATCCAATGTATTATATATAACACGTGTTTTGAGCTAAAAATAGACCACTTTATATATATAACTCATAATCATACAGCACTCTATCTAATGATTTGAATGAATCCATGATGTTATATACACAATAACATTGTAATTTAAAAACATCTCTACATTCTCTCAACGCAATAAACATCGTGTATGGAAGCCATGTGATATTAATACCGATGTGGAAAGGTTACACTAGGCTATCGAAAGTTTTTCTTTTGAGGAACTGGACGTAGTCTAGGGGTATCACCTCTGGTTAACATCCTAAGCGCTGTGCCAAGATGTACAAAGAGTTGAAGGTTCGAATCCATTTATGGATCAACCAAAATATTCAATCTGTATGTCAGATGATTTTGAGAATGTAAATTACAATGGCATTGTTAGATTAAAACTGTAGACACGTATATATATATATATATATATATATATATATATATATATATATACACACTTTCAGTTTGAACAATGTGAATAGCACGAGTATAAATACTGTTTATATTTCAACTCTATCCGAGTCTTTCTTAAAACAACATAGAATATAATACAAAAATAAACTATTTACAAAAAACTACAATACAAAACTTAATTTAAACAGTAAACTACATGTCGGAGACTGAAGGCGTGACCTCAATTAGAAGCACATTGTGTGTATCTGTTTAGATCTAGCACAATAGGGACTTTGGGTGTTTTTGCTTTGTTTTATGTTTATATATATATATATATATATGCGTCTGAAATCAAAGCCCAACCGAGTTAGAGTTTTAAGAAGTGATATTATCGAGAACATTTTTCAAATGCGGAATTTGACCATTACAATTTGATTGACACGTAACACTACATTTAAATTTCACTGTTGCATTATCAGGCCCCATTTTGATGAATTTACACATCGTCAGTGCAACTCGAATCTGAAAATTGGAAAACCGCTGCCGAAATATTACTTCCTCGGGAGGGTGTACAAGACTGGAGATTGGCTGGTAAATTTCCTGTCCCTGTCCATTTGGCCAGGAGGGAAAAAAATCCAAAGTTCCGTATTAAATGTCTACTCTACTCTACTCTACTCTATGAAATGAAATGGAATGAAATAAATAACAAGTGAGAATACACAAGCCAAAACAGAAACTGAGAAGTCTTTGTGTGTCATCCAAAAGATGGGTAGGATGAGTTGACGTTTTTTGTCAATCGATAATTCCCAAAACTCAGCTAAGAGGCGGAATAAGCTCCAAGGATCTTTTTGAAGAAGTAAATACTAGTCGTGTAAAAAATTCATATATAACGTCTAAAACAGCGACAAACTTGGAAATCTTATTTAATTCTCAGGATAAGCATGTTAATATGCTTATACAGGTCTTGAAAAATGAATTATATGCGTCTGAAATCAAAGACCAACCGAGTTAGAGTTTTAGGATGTGATATTATCGAGAACATTTTTCCACTGAGGAATTTAATCTCAATTCAATTTATTCATCATTTTTGTGATTTTTGACAATGTCTCAGCTCTCTTCGTTTATAGAACACATACAGCGTAATAAAACTTAATAAAACTAAATTAACACGAACATTTTCAAATTCATGCATACTTCTAGAATTAAATTCATATAATCGATTAGGCTGTTCATTTTATTTAACAATGAATTATTAACTCGACCGTATCCTAGAGATCGCTACACATCAGTTCAAGATGCCTAGGTTGGGTAAGTTTGTGGCAAGGCCACATTATCAATTTGTAAATGAAATTTACCAATGCTGACAAACACAATAGCATCAAGAAATATTGTCGTACTTATATGTTAAGTATGTAATATGCAGTCGTATGTATGTTATGGTGTTTACTACATTTTTTGTAGGATATAGTAAAATTTCCTTTTGATAATATCAGCATTATGTTAAAAATATGTGTTGGTTTAAAGTAAAACTTCAAAATAGTCAATATAATTTGACATATTTTTGAAGGTTGATATCAGCCAAGGATAACTCAGAAAGATCTCTGTTCAGTGTATTCAAAGGCGTGACGAGGAAAATAGGGCATGGCCAATTCATTAAAATTAAATCAGTGCGTTTAGAGTTTTATTTATTTTCTGTCGTTTCACATTCAAACAAAAGTTGAGATTTTAAACTTATCCAAATTGTTGTTTGATTTAATATGTGTTGGCAAACATTTCTAATCTTAAATAGCATTTAAGAGAAAAAGTGATACATTCGACTCCTTATATTGTTACAGCTACAAGCTAGTATTAATAGATTTGAAGAATTTTGCTAATAGAAAAACATCAGTAAAAATTTTGAAGATCCATGAGAGAATTTTTGAGATATATGACGTCAAAATTTTGGCGGGGAGCAGTTATTTCTAGAGTTTTCCTTCAATTTCCATTTTCTGTTTATATGCCTTAAAATGTATGAAAATATAATTGGAAGTACATTAAATTTGATACATTGTCTATTTTATGCATTTTAAAGTGACCTATTAACAAGAAAATATGATACATGTTAACCTTGTCTAAATGGATAAAACCCGAGGATATTGAATGCTTCTGAAATCTGACGCTCGTACTCCCGTAACATTTAGTTTAGATTAATTACATGATCATTATGTTTTATACAGTTAATACAGAAATGACCGTGTTTCCTCAGTTTCATCTTTAGGCCAAACCAAATTCATCCGTTCGACAGGATGTAAGGAGAGAAGTCATCAGTGAGCCATTTACTATATGACTTTAGCTCTTGACGAAGTTTCTCTAAGATTATATTGAGAAAAGAACTGCTATTGTCAGCATACAATATAAGTTTACAGTCGGAGTTAAAGCTTATCGACATGTCATCTACACAAGGAGGAGCAAAAGGCCCCGAAATGCTTCATTGCAGAACATCACATTTAATTTCTTTTTTTCTGATTCACTTCCATTGATGTTTAAAAGTACCAATACCATTGTTGAAAAGAATGAATTGAAGTGGTTTGTGAACCGTGAGACAGATTTCCATTTACATTCACAACGACACTTACGCTTTGCTTTTGTTTGGTACTATATCCAAGAAATTTTAATTGTGTTCATAAATTTTTGAAGAACTTTTGATTATCTTTTTTGTATTACTAGTATATTCATCTTTCAAATGTTTGCATAAAAGATTCAAAAATGAAAAAAAGGAAATTCTTTGCTTTCCTTTTCTTCCATATGAATTTGCCATTTTCATATGAAATGGTCAATTGTATTTTTTAGCGCTAAATACGGATTTTTTACACACTTATTTTCCGAAAGGATATGGAGTAAATGAACATGAGACCATAACACATATTTTAACCCAAACTGCAATAATTTAAATGAGCCGTATGGCCATTTCGGAAATTAATTCCTCATCAGCAGCACTAAAACCCAAACAAAGGAAATCCGTAATTTCAAAAAAAAGTTTAAAATGCATAAAACCAAACAAAATCCGAATAATCAGTGATATCAAATATAGCTAAGGACAAAACTACGATGGAGGGAGTTAATCCTTAGGTTTTAGAATTTAAATAAATTTAGATAATAGTCATTGAACAAAGTGTACACATGAGATATTATCTCATGTACAAGTACACAATATCTAAGAAAAATAAAGAGCATACATCTCTACCACGGGGAATTGTTTTACCAACTCCACACTGCAATAACAGACAAACTCCTGTATTCAATATTTTCCGAAAGGATATGGAGTAAATGAACATGAGACCATAGCACATATGTTAACTCAAACTGCAATAATTTAAATGAGATGTATGGCCATTTCGGAAATTAATTCCTCATCAGCAGCACTAAAACCCAAACAAAGGAAATCCATAATTAAAAAAAATGTTTAAAATGCATACAACCAAACGAAATTATATAGTTTTGCTGCTTTACCGGGAATGAATCTATTCTTTTGAAGACATAGTGAGATAAATTTTTATAAGTTATATTATTGAATATATGCAAGCACACTTCTTTACACTATTTTTCAGAGAATAAATTAATTCTCATATTACTATCTGAGTTAGTTTTTGATATGTTTGTCCGAGAAGAAATGTATTCTCTAAGGATGTCTGTAATATCAGTCCCAATATGTGTTTGATGTTGTGCTTGTAAGAGCGGACATTTATTCTTTTATTACAGTTCCGGTTACTTTTGAGGTTGTGTTTGTCACAGAAGAAATTTGCTCTCGAACAATGTCTGAGAATATTCATTTTCTAAGGATATCCTGAAGTAATTTTTTGATGTTTTGTTTTTCAGAGAAGAAATTTATTCTCTCAGGATATCAGAGAAGAAATTGATTTTCTGAAAAAATCTCAGTCTGTTTGTCAGAGAAAACAATATTCTCTAACGAAAAACTAAATAACGTTTTGATGTTACGCGGGCAGAGCAGAACGTTTTTCTGTAGAATACCTTTTCACTGTTTTACTTATGATTTGAAAAGCATGTCGTGTTTGGCTTCTTTCCACTTGTCCTTGTGGTTTTTTGAAGAAAAAAAAAATATGTCCCGTAAGCTTCAGTTTATATAAATGTCAATTGATTAAACGTTTCAACTTTTCGAAAAATGAAAGAATGGATTTGGGAATATAAAAAAACTCAAGGTAAGTTACAAAAAATCTCCCTGATATTTGAGGTGCGAACAAACTGTCAACCGACTTTCACGGAAGTTTAACAAATTATATTCAAATGTAATATCTTTACTGTATCTCCCGACGCTTCATTCTTCTTTGCCATCTAGTTTCAATTCTAATGAATATTTTGCAAAAGTAAATAAGAATAAGGACATATTCGCATATTTTTAGATGATTGCCGAACAATACAAATTAAACCAAAATAAATTATTTTCCTGAGCAATTTGAGTTTTACAACTCATCCCTAAAATAAAATATATGCAAAATTATAACTAGGTTAAACGGTTGGTATTAACCTGTCAGAATGTATCGATATTTCATTGAATAATAGATGAATTTTGTGAATTAGAGTTTATCCTGAAATGAGCAGTGTTTGATAATTACAATCAATTCAAAAAGTTACGTAAGAAGATAGAAATATCGTGTTCCAAAAAGCCTGCATGTCTGTTATTGTAAATGACCTCATACACAACATTTCTAAAAAGATTGTTTTAAGGGAATTTCCCATATGGCCAATGTTAAACTATGGTCCACAATGACTGCAATGTTATTAGTCGGAAAAGAAAGAAATGAGCAAGCTTTATAAACCACCTTTAATACAAACTCAGTACAATTTAATCTAATTTGCCTAAAAAGTTTCAAAGCTAATTATGAAATGGTGTTTCATTCCATCTTTAACTATGATGACATCGTCCGCTTAGAATTAACAATTATTAAACAATCGACAAGAATAAACATAAATCTATAACAAAATAATGTCACTGAAACATGAAATTACAGTAAAGGTTAATTGACAGGTGTCAGACTGATGTGTACCCATTAAGGTGTAAGAATAAACTTACTATAAAGAGCATTGGTGTAATAAGTGCTAAAAATGGAAAATAAAAGTAAATAAGAAAAAAGAAATCACTGGACCATGCAAATGAGGTCAAGGTTTCTTGATAGGTGTCAGACTTGCATTTATCTACTGAATTTAAACCAAGATGGAGACACTATGAACAGAAAAAAGAACTGTCCATACCAGGCACAGTCTTTTTCTTACTGCCATAAACTGTAAGCGTCCTATTAACAACTGCCGAAGGCCAATGAAGTACTGTTATGGATTGGGACAATCTTTAACAGTAGTTTATAGACATATGTTTGATTGCAAATAACTGTATAGCACTGTAACAGTGCATGACAGTCAATGACAGTTTTTACCTGTATTGTAAATAACTGTCCCCGCTTGTGACAGTGCTTTTTTAACCATTAAAAACTGACATGATTGTGAAAGACTGTCCTCGATTATGACAGTATTTATTTGGCCTATTACGAACTGTCATTAACTGTTACAGATAATGACAGACGTTTGTGGAATTTACACTACTGACTTGCACTGTCATAAACTGTAACAGTCGATTTTAGGCCATTGTAATTCTTTGCTTTATTTTCATACAATGTGGCATAAGAATTTAAGTCATATAAATGATAGCATGGTTTTCTATCATACACTATCTTTTTTCTATTAAAAATAACAACTCTACAGTCCCAAATATTTATAATATGGCACTGATTCTTTGGCTCAAATGTACAAAATTTACCTATTTTTGAGTAAATAAATTAAGCAACACAAAACATCCGTAATTTCGCAATATATCACTTCAAAATTTTATCAAAATTTCGTATGAGTGACTATGTCGTTACAAAAAAATTGCCGAGAGGAAAAAGATTGTGTCAAAAATACAATTAAATCGAGGATGAATGCCATTTCTTCTTAGACAGTAAAATCAATGAGATTAGCAGACGTAAATCATTAGAATCGAAGTGGCATTTACCGTGACCAGTCAAAATTTTAAAGAGTCTAAATTATATTGAAGTTCAACTCTGTGTTATTTCAAGGACGTATATCTATAATATTGGTTATTTTAAGCTAAAATATATCAGTTTCAGAGACATTTATATGAGTTTGTGTTATAAATATGTTGTATTTGCCTGTTTCAATATGAATGTAAATTTCAAATCAATATTAAATAAATTATTGGGCAGTGCAAAGGACCATTGAAAATATTTTACATGTTTTACTGTGCATCAACAGGATATTGCGACAATTTCCCATTCAATTTGTAGGAATGACGTTTTGTGATTTTGTTGCAAAAATTCAAACGGGTGTATCGCTACCATCAGATTTGCGAAATCCACCCGTAAAACAGCATACATATGGTCAAATGCAGGTTAATTGGATCCGTGTTTTTAATAGCAATATTAATAAACTGTGAGAAGTGAAATAAAAGCAAAAATAAAACATGTATATAAATTTTATTTACAGTTATAGAAAATGATTATTTATTTCTTTCCAGCTTAAAATATCAATATTTTATTAAAATCTAAAGATCGGTGAACCTCGTGAAATTATAATGCAGTATTCTCTCGACTTTAACTTGGTAATTCGCCCGCAGGCACTACATGGTTGTAAATTAGGGTCGATTCAATAAATGTGTCCCTACCTGACCTTCTTGACCAATCAAATTCAGTGATGTTGTGACTGATTCTTGATTGCTTCCATATCAATAATTGACAGTTCCTTTGTAAAAAGATGACAAAATGCTACATTGTGTATGAAAGTACACAATGTTGTGTCTGTTCCATTCAACATTTGATGACAATGTGCTTTCTTTAACACAGAAGCTGACAAAAGATATACACGTCACAAACTGACGGTGGGGACAGATTTATTGAATCGGTTCTAAACGAAATATGCAAATAACAGAGTGTAAGTCTATTCCAAAAAGAATGAAATTAATAACCAGATTTGCTTGGAGTTTTGTGAAATATCATCCCAAAATTTTGACTTTCGTCTCAATTTCATATCAATCACAGACTTTTATCTTGAAAGGAGTAGGGATGATAAGGGCCATTTTTTGGCCCTTCTTCAAATTATCATTTATTTCGTATTTTGATAGCCCTTATGCTGAGAGTTCAGAATATGACATTTTTCGTTGTTTACGTGAGCCCTTTGTTGCCTTGCAACCATTTCAATATGCCAATAATCGTGTCAATAATTGTTATATAGGGCTAGTATACGTCAATCATAGGCACCTACAAACCAATTACATTTGTATGTCATGCCGTCGGAAAAGGTAATAAATGATTTTTTTTCTAAAGTCTGGCAAAACAACTCTGACGTTGCTAAACAACAAAAAGGTCTATTTTTTCACCACGTAATGTATGGTTGAAACAATAAAGAGTTCTAGTATTCTTTTACGTTTCTTGTTTTACTTTTTAGAAAATCGTGATTAAAGATTTATTCATCCTTAATTGATATAAAAACCCATAGCAACAACCTCTATATGTTATTTTGATGCGTAGCAGAACAAAAAAATCCGGATTTGTCACCACGAAAGCACGGACGATTTGATTTTCAGGCGGGGGGAGGGGGAGTGAGGGGCTTGGATATATTTTTTTTTAAATTGGCTCGGATTTTTGCTAAATTCTCTGACCAGCACCTGAGATTTAAAAGTAATCTGGCCCTCGACATGTCCCCCCCCCACGAAAGTCAAATGGTCCGTGCTTAATGGGACAAAATGATCCCGAGGAACATGTATATACTAAATATATACTAAATATTATAGTGTTAGAAGAATAAGGAATTGGAAAACTAAATAGCCAAAATGAAATCTTGGGCTTTTTGCAATAACCTTTTTTGTGATTAATTGCTTAATATCCGTGATTTATCACCATTTAAAAAAACTATCGTTATTTAGCCGTGACATCTGTTTCCTTGATATGACCATTTGGAAAGTATGCTAAGATAATAATGAAAATCATGCTATAGTATGGGATATATATGTTTTCGTTTGATGACGTTCACACAAGCAGCCACGGTTGCGTTGTTCGTAAACATTTAGCAACCAAACATGCCGATGAACGCTATTCTATGTCCATGACGGTAGTATCAAAAATACAGAATAGAATTGTCAACAGTCAGAATCCAAAAAGACAAAGGAGGTGCATTTAAGCCATTTTGCAGAGATTTTATTGCGTGGACATTCCTTTTAAGCTAAATGTTGTTGTTATTTATCCATTGTATGTGCTATGTGTTTTATTGTCTTAAATGTATGTTATGTTTGTTTTATAACTGCTTAATATATTGTTTTATATGTATGCTTTGTTTGTCTTATGATTGCTTATTTTGCTTTATGTATACCACTTTTGTTTTATCTATGCATGTACTTGTTTTAGCTTCGGTAAAAAGCCCTATAGAGCTTATGTTAATTGTTATAACTAACCGAATTTCAAATAAACCTTTCTTATCTTATCTTTGGGTATGATATTACATCTAAAGGACACGAAGAGAAAAATCCACTTTTTTTTTTTGTTTAGAGTGTAAAACATTTTAGCACTTGCAAATTGCACTTAGTTTTTACTTCTGTTTTTTTTCTCATAATTGGTACTACAAATGTTAGGTTGTGTATTTATGATCATTTTCAAAATTTGTCAAAATGTACCAACATTCTTTCAAGTTGCAAATAAAATGGTTCAAATTGGTATGTAGAAGTATAAAAAATCCAACTTATTTATTACACAATGACAATGTATCTAACAGCGGTCTGTTGAAACATTTCTTGATGCGATTACTTAGTAAATGCATTTGAAAAATTGGTCCATCGAAGGGATAATTATAGGGGAAAGTGGTCATACCTCTGTTGTTGTCATTTAGGAGCTCCTATATACACTAGCTTTATCACATTACATATTATAGTCAATTTAAACAAGTGAGGAATAAACATCGTTTTAAGCTCGATATGGGATGTTGTCTCCTTGACATTTACCTTATTTCATCTCTTTTTCATATCTTTCGAAAAATTTATGCTAAGCAATATTCTATATATATGCTCGGTTGCTAAGCGAACAGAAAAGTCGAAATTTTTCACTTCACCTGTGGTGCTTGAGACCAGTTAAGACTGGCATTTTTCAACATGTCTGAAAAAAAGCATCCATTCAAGAGATATGTGCTTGTAGATGTGGAAGACGCAATGAAAGTAGTGAATAAACAAACAAAAAAAAAAAACTTATTTAGTACCTGCCAACCTTTGTTAATATGTATACTGCTTAAGAATCAGGAATGTATTTTTGTTTAAAGGAATAAAAAAAACAACAAAGTACATACGAAAATTCCATATTTCACATACGAGACCGAAAACGTAAGTTAATTATTGTGAGTGACAGGGCATAGTGTCCGCTTCACTAAACTGTACGAAAAAGATTGGTTAGGAGAGTATTTACGGCCTTATAAATACTTTGATATAAATACTTTGATATTGTTAGTTATCGAAACGGATCGTTACAATGTATCTATCTCACAGAGAAAATCGATTTCCAAAGTTTTACTGGATCGACATATCAAACTTGATATTATTATACCGGTCTTTTCACTTACAATGTGAAGGGTGCCACATATTAGCAGGTAACACTTACCCTACTTGAGCATCTGATGACACTCCTGTTTTTTAAGGGTTCACATGGTTTTTTTTCGTGGCATTTGTATTATGTTGTGTTTGTTTCGTCCTTGTAATTTATGTTATCTCTCTGTGTGTGATCCTTATATTTCTTAGTATTCCTTGGTTTATGAGTTTTTGGTTGTTGCTTCGGTATTTATTGTGCAAATTTATTTCACTGGTTTCAACAAATTAGGCATTAATCTACTGAGATCACATGTTCTGTGGGGAAAAAAACCTACTTACTTTAAGTAATATATGTACTTTGTCAAAGTGGAGAATAAACTTGAAACTTTAATACTACCGCCCAATATTTTCTTCACCAAATTTTCTTGTTGAGATATGGGAAATTCGAATCAGTTTCTACCCAGACTTGTGATTTTACTTTGTCTAGATATATAAAATTAACTGAAACCTCGAACACGCATAAATTGTCTTTCATTTCAATCTTTTATTGTCTGCATTTAGTAATTTTAGAAAATTATCTAGAGTGAAAAAAAAAAAACATGAAAAAAAACATGGAAACTTAAGATGGTTGCAGTGGCCTATGTGGCATATTTATCTAGATTCAGTCTCTTTGATGCGTGTGATCTTTGCAATGTGGAAAAGCGCCTCGGAATATTTAACATTATGCTAAGTACTGTTACCAAAATAAAATAAAAGACTTTGTTTCTTACTCCATGAATAAACTTCAAATAAAATACATGTATAGTTTAATTGTCCAATTTTAGCTAAAATTATACATAACTATAAAAATATGTTAAAATATCCCATGACATCAAAAGAAAGAAATGCTTAATTTGTTGGTCGCACAAATTGTACAAATTTAGAAAATACACACAAGACTACCAGGCGTTAAAGGAAATAAACATCATATTTTTCTTGATTTTCAAAGAAAACATTTAACAAATAATTTCAACAAGAATATGCACTTACTAAAAGCACAATGTAAGTCCATACATTTTACACTATCGCCCCCTTCTAGAGGACCCATTACCTTGTTCTTCTTTGCGATGCTATGTCAAAGTCACGGTCAAAGTTTGGCAATTCTAACATTCAAGCACAGTGTAGATTATATTTTATTGTACCTTTTTTCATAAATAAATACAACAAAAGTGGGAAGTGGTTGCATGTTTTCTTTTTATCTAGATCTATAGTGACAAAAATAAAACACTATAGTCTTCACATTTTAAACGTTTTTTATCCAAGACGGGTACGGATATGTAAGATTTATTTTATACTTCGAAAGAACGCGAACCTCTCAGAAGCACCTAGTTAGTATGTAAACATGCAGTATCTACCTGCTGGACGTTGTCAGTTAGGAACAAAGAAAAATAAAAAATATATGACATGTATATTTGATGTCAATTTTTATTTTCATTTTGAGGGAATGGCATACACGTGAAAACTGTACATACTTCATCGAGAAATGATCAAAACAAGAGAATGTTTGAAAGATCGATACAGCTAAAAGGCATCTTAAAATTATGGTTTATCCGTTTGGGTATTAAATAAATACCACATGTAATAATGAAAGATCGATAAATACTCAAGAAGAGGGAATCTTCGTGCAGATGAACTTTAAAACCCCATTTTCTTCGGTCAGTATCCGTTATTTCTAAGACTCGTACATTTTGAATACGAACGTTTTTAGTCGTCGCGGAAAGTATCACCGCATTCGTGGTACAACAAAATATTTATACCGCGTCTTTGTAAGTTAAATTTCTGTTGTCAGTTAATTTTTTAAGTTGTTCCAACGCTGCGGGGATACCTAACTTTTTGTTTTTTCGTGATAATTTCAGCCGAATTTGACCGATTTTCTATCTCAAGGAAAATTCACGTGCCCTTTGTGACGTCATCACATTAAAACTTGACAAAATGAATTTTTCGCTGAAGAGGATGAATGCTTTTAAGTATTTTGCATAACTGTAATATGTGTTAACATCCACGAAAAATTATTGACTATTTTTGGGCCAAATATTGGTCTTAACGCCCCTTGTCCTTTGGACCACCATTTTAAAAAAATGACATTAATTATATAAATGAATAAATTAATATAAAAATATGTTTCTAAATATAAGGGTAAATTTAAAAACACATAATATAACATTAATAAATAAATTCATCTAAAAGGATACAATCTTTGTGACTGCCTCCCCCTTCCAAATCGAGCCCGTTAAGCCATGTTTTTTTTAAATGGAGATATTCTAATATCGATATGTAATTTATCTACAAAATGATGTATTTTCTAACACTAAAGACATTTATTAAATTTACTTCCAATTTCAATTGAAAACTGGCAAAATTTAATATTTTTCTAATATGGAGACAACCGGAAGACGGCAGGGTCTTTTATTATTCTGTTTGGCAATCAGTGTTATAATATGTCAATTTTTATTTCAAAGCTGTAATAATTAAAATATTGAAATAATATTTAATTTGAAATTCGGGTGTTCGTCAAAACCGCTATATGCTTTTTTTCACCGTTCTGATACACATGACATTGGACTGAGCAAGGATTTGTTTAGATTTCATTGGCGGAACCAAGGGGGTTCCGGGGGTTGGAATCGACCCTTTTATCTGGACAATCGTGCATTTTTAATGAAAATACTGGCGTTTTACTAAGAAATACCCCATAAATTTTCGCGCTCCGCTCGGCGAAATTTCTCTTCACTTCTCAATTGGAACCCCCTTTTCATATTTCCTTGTTCCGCTCCTGGATTTCCTTGTACTGAGTAAATGAACGTGAATAAATCTCTTCAAAAGATAATAGTCTGGTTTTTCAAATTTTATTTTGTTATTATTGTCAACTGATGCACAACGAGTGACTTGTGTATGCATGATGATGCATATGTTCCCCGTAATATACATATAATGTCATTTCAGATTCTAGAATCCATTATTTATTTATTTAAAATATTCCTTTTTTTAAATAACACGACTACAATGATTTTAAACATCTTAACATGTGACTGCAACAATGATTTACGACGCCCTCGGGCTAATTAACACCTGGTCAAGGTGACAGGTGATGACTTGACCACTTGTTCATTACATTTTGTTAATTGGATAGATGTTGAGTCATTCTCCTATTTTTAATGTGTAACCCTAACATAGTACATATGTACCACTAATATAAAATAGAACAGAACAGAACATAATTTAAAATAATGTATCACAAATATGGGACTAATCATCGTAACATTTATGTTAGTGGGTATTTTATTTAATTAATTTTTATTTGCATTAAAGTAACTCAATATTTATTTTCTTATCTATGGTGTTCACTTCTTTTACTTTTGCGTTAAACAGTTCAATTAAAATAGATCGAATTGCATACACATGTACATGTATCATGATTGAATGTTTCACAGTTATCTCCTTGAAAATGACCTTCTTGATTTATGCACTTCAAAGATTTGTGTAGCGAGGTGCAAGTCCTCCTTTTTTGTTTGTTTGTTTGTTTGTTTTTTGTTTTTTGTTAAGTTTAATTTGTTTGTTTGCTTTTTTATTATTCATTTGTTTTTTACTTATTATTTTAAAATACTCGACGCTATCTAAATTGTATCAAATATCAGGTTTCTAACGATAACCGATCCATTCCTGACTTACTGTATCGGTTGACATGAGGTAACTTCAGATACAGCCATTTCTGACTCCTTTAGAAACCCCTTATACATTTCATTTTATTTAATAACTAGGGGGCATACTAGAGGAACGACCGGGCTACTTGTAAAACAGCATTAAATCTATATTTTAAATTAAACAACATGAATATTCTGCTTGTTGTTATCCACCTTATAAAAAGGTCGTTCAACTGGCGGCAGCCATGGAACGACGTCCTGCACATTTATGTACAGAATATTCAAGACCGTGCTTATTAGAAGAAAAGGTGGAGACGTTTTCCGGTACGTCGGATAAGCCATTTTATTCAGAAGAAATTGCAATAAAGTTAAAGGTCCCTGTTTCAGTTCAATGTTAAACATATGGCAATTTTATCGTGGAATATAAGGGGTTCTTGGCTCCAACCTTGTTGAGCCTGGCGCTCCGAGCTACAACATCAGGCCTCATTAGTAACCAATTTTACGTTAAACCCTCATAGTCGGGTAAATTTATCGACTAATTTTAAATTTTAATGCACCCATGTGACATGCAGGCAAATTGCATATCAAAAGAAAGATAATGACCTATACTTTAAGATTATATCGGTCGTAAAAGTGAAATGTGGTACATTCTCTCAAAAACTTGGTTCAAAGGTCAAATTTCATTTTTTTCAGTTTTTGCTTCTTTTGGGCATAAATCGCTTTTTGAGAAAAAATTCGGAAGTAAAATGTAACAAAAATGTTTAACTTTACAAGAGAAAAGTGTGAGCCAAAGTTAAAATGAAAAAAATTTTAGTCAGTGGGTGATGACGTCATTTCCTAGCATATTTTGTGAGCAAACGGGTATTTTATACAATCTAACGGTTGACGTCATTATTCTATGAATTATTTATCGGAAATACATTTTTAGCATTAAAATATCGAAGAATGCTATATGTACAAAATTTGGAAAACGAAATCAAGCAAAGAAATGACATATATCGCACTAGATAACAAGATGAAAGATGGAGATATTGTACAGAAATAATGTTAAGGCTAAACGGATAGACAAAAATACAGAAAATCAGGTTTCCTGGCAGTGGACTAAGTCTATCAACCACGCAAAGGTCGGACAACATGTTTTTTTTTTTTAATTGTTTATTGATTTATTTTTTGGAAATAA
>MJUU01007180.1:55545-75125 GCA_002080025.1 Modiolus philippinarum
AAAAAAAAAAAAAAAAACACGAAAAAAACACAAACTTGATGGCTGGTTATTTAATTTTGAGTAAATCTACAGACTTTTACCTGGAACGGATGAATGTTCCCTTGTTGTAAATGCACATGTGGGTGACATGTGAAAGTTGAAAACATACTTACTTGCTCTCCAGGCTCGCTCTGTCTCTTAGGTTATCAGTATGTAAGACGATCTAAACTTAACTAAATCAATTTTGTAAAATGAAAAATTGTAAATCCATGCATAATGCAACTTTTTGAATTTTATACCAAAGTCAGTCGTTACTCGTGACATGCACAATTTAAATGATGACCATTCACATATTGATTTTTGTACTACAAAAGGTCAAGCTTTCACATTTAAATTTTACATAATCGCTGCTGTTATACACACAATATTGTTGGCGCATAAAATAAAATAAAAAAATAGTCTTAAACTTCAGCATGAAAAAAAATTGCTTATTTACAAGTTACAAAGTTTATTCAGTTTTTTTACTTGTATTCCGAGTAAACTACCTTGTTTAACTTTTTTATTTTTCAATTAACTGGTAAAAATTATAAAAATATGGATTTTAGAAACTGTTACTATAAATCTCGAAAATTATATGAAAGTAACATGATTTTTTAATTTAAAAATTCTAATATATATTTCATTTTCGTGTACAATTAATTAGATATTGAGGCCCGTCATCGGTTTTTTTATTACCTGATTACCAGGGCATTTTTTCATGATTATTTGATTACGAGGGCATTTATTTAATGATTATTTCATTATATACCTTGCGTTTTTATATACTTTTTGTTTACTAAGCCAAAAATTTATTGATTATCAAGGTAAAAATTTAATGATTATTTGATAACCAAGGCAAAAATTTAATGATTATTTGATTCCTAGGACCCCCATGAGGACCCTCGTTATTGGAAAATTAAAAACTTTTTTACAGTATTTAAAGAGGGTTGGTACGCCCTGTCTATAATACAATAATTTGTGTAAAAATTAATAGTAATGCTATATGGGACGCCAAACTTGGTGAATAAGAAAATATAAACTTATAAGTGATTTGGATATTGCCTTCTGGCAATAAAAATAGCTTTAAACATATGGACGAGTCCGTAACAAATTGTGAAATTTCACATTTTCATGGATGCTAATATTGAAACATTGCTTAATGTATTTTTTTATCAGATTGAAAAACAGAGAATTCATGTTTTAGATCGTATTTTCACTGAATCTCAATTGGATTTTTCATATTTAAACAATTTCTAGCTTTCTGTGTCATGTCAACCTTCTAATTATTTATTTTTCCTACGGCATGGGAAAATAGTTTACCCATGAAAACTGTGTTGTTCAATTAAATCAGTACAGTACAGAAAATTATAATTTTGCCATATCCTACGAATAAAAGTATATTGGTATCCACTTTAATGACAACTTCTACACATGTTCTACCTGTGACAAGACAGTAAAATTAATCACACAATTGCAATGGCCTAAAATCGACTGTGACAGTTTAGGACAGTGCATGTCAGTACATGTAAATTCCATAAACATCTGTCATTACCTGTAACAGTGCATGACAGTCCATAATAGGCCAAATAAGTACTGTCACAATAAGGGATAGTTCATCACAAGCATGACAGTCTTAAACGGTTAAAAAAGTACTGTCACAAGCGAGGACAGTTATTTACAATACAGGTAAATACTGTTACTGACTGTCATTCACTGTTACAGTGTCTTACAGTTTGTCGCAGTCATGAGTATGTCTATAAACTACTGTTAAAGACTGTCCCAATCAATAACAGTACATTTCTAGTCTTCACGGTTGTTTATAGGACGTTTCCAGTTATATTATTATATTAACGCTATACTATAAGTTATCACAGTTTATTTACTCTGAGGTATGAACAAAACTCATTATTGAAGGTCTCATGGTGACTTCAAGATGAAGAACAACTATAAAAACGTTGCTTCATTGCTTAGATCTATTATGCATTTGTAGATTTTTTGTCTCATTTGCAATTATTCGATATCCCCTCATTGTTAATTTAAAAAAGTTAAAAACGCCTGAATTTTTATACATACATTTAAATTTGTATGTCTTACTTTCAGCGACTTTAGTTATTGATAAAATTTCCATCCTTCCAGTTACTGATCGAAGTGTCATAATAATACGTCATAAGACATTTTCCGCATAGGGAGCAAGGAATAATTACATCAATAACTAGATTTGCAATTGCAAGCAATAGCTGATGTCGCCCCTAGCTGCAAATTTGATGATTCCATCTTTTTTGGAGCCTAGAATTCTACCTAGAAATCAATTTTCGTTGACATCGATCGAAGTTAAAATTTTGACGTATTTTGGTGGCCATCTTTAAAATGTCGGCCATTTTGATTTTTTTTTGTTGGATGCCCATCTTCTAATGGTGATTCAACTTAAATGAATGAATGAATTCTGTCTAGGCATGTTTGAGATTTGATGATTTTCAGGGAAATTCGACATATAGAAACACTGACATATTTTGGCAGCCATCTTAAAAATGGCATCCATTTTGAAAAATTTTTTGGCGGAGGTACAACTTCATAAGGTGATCCAACTTTGTATTAAATAGGAATGAGTTCTGTCCAAGCATCTCGTAGAACGAAGCCGAACAAAAATCATCGGAAGAAAGAAAGCGAATAATAACTAGATTTGCAATCGCAAGCAATAGCTGATGTCACCTCTGACAGCCAATTCAATGATTCCAGCTTGTTTTCAGCATCAAAATCTACCTAGAAATACATTTTTGTTGAAATCGGACCATGTTGAATTTTTTATGTATTTTGGCGGAAATCTTGAAAGTGGCATCAATTTTGAAAAAAAAGAAATTGCGTAAATTCCTTCCTCTCCTGTTACTGAACAAAGCTGATCCCGAGATAATAAATCTTCATTTTGTAACGTAAAGTAGCGACCATCTTGGAAATGGCGGCAATTTTGAAAATTTTGGCCGGTGCATGCACATCTTCTAATGCTGATCCAACTTTGTACCAATTATGACTGAATTCTGTCCAGGCATCTTTGTGAAAATGCGTGGAAAAAATTCTTGGAAGAAAGAAAGTAAGAATAATGAAATATAACAAAGAAACGGCCCAAAACAATATGTCGTATCGACTACGTCTGGGCGACATAACAAAGAAACGGACAAAAACAATATGTCGTCCCGACTACGTCTGGGGCTTGAATATGACGTTCATTTTGCATTTTTTTCTCTGATGATTGCCCTCCTCTTATATTATTAACATTCATACAAAATATGAAAAAATTCTGCCATTCAGTTCCTGAATTATTATATCCTAAATATTTTGACGTAAAATGGCGGTCATCTTGAAAATGGCAGCCATTTTGAAAATGTTTGTTAGTGCATGCACATCTTCTCATGGTGGTTCAACTTTATGCCAAGTATAAATGAATTCTGTCCAGGCATCTTTGAGAAAATATCCGGTAAAAAATCTTGGAAGAAAATAAAGAGAAAGGCAATAACAATATTAGATTTGAAATTGCAAGCAATAGCTGATGTCGCCCCTGGCAGCCAATTGGATGATTCCATCTTGTTTTCAGCGTCAAAATCTACCCAGAAGTCAATTTTCGTTGGAATCCGACAAAGTGGAAATTTTGACATATTTTGGCGGCAATCTTGGAAATGTCGGCCATTTTGAAAAAATGATTTGATGCACGCCCATCTTCTTATGATGATTCAACTTTTTGCCAAATATGAATGAATTCTGTCAAGGCATGTTTAAGATTTTATGATTTTCAAGGAAATCCGACAAATTCAAAACGTTGACGTAACTTAGTAGCCATCTTGACAATGGCAGCCATTTTGAAATTTTGTTTTTTTTGGAAAAACAACTTTATAAGGTACTCCAACTTTGTACCAAATATAAATGAATTCTGTCCAGGCATCTCTGAGAATTAAGCCCGACAAAAATGGGTGGAAGAAAGAAAGAAAGAAATCGTAATAATAATAATAATAACAAAGAAGCAGACCAATAACAATATGTCGTCCCGACTACGTCTGGGGCGATATAATTAGATTTGCAATTGCAAGGAAGAGCTGATGTCGCCCCAGACGTTCAAGTGTATGATTCCATCTTGTTTGTAGTGTCAAAATCTACCTAAAAATCAATTTTCGTTGAAATCGGACAATGTTGAAATTTTGACGTATTTCAGTGCCATTTTGAATATGTCGGATATTTTGCAAAATTTTTTTTCGCATGAATTCCTCCCCCTTATCTTTTTAAACACTGAAACAAAATATGAACCAATTCTGCCATTCAGTTCCTGATTTATGGAATCTCATTATTTTGACGTAAAATAGCGGCCATCATGAAAATGGCAGCCATTTTGAAAATTTTTGTTAGTGCATGCACATCTTCTCATGGTGGTTCAACTTTGTGCCAAGTATGAATGGATTCTGTCCAGGCATTTTTCAGAAAATAGCCGGACAAAAAATCATTGGAAGAAAATAAAACAGAAAAGCAATAACAATACTAGTATTAATTGTATTTGGATGCAAACACAGGAAGTCTCCCAAACGAACTCCGATATCAGAATTCAAAGGCTTTAGATGAGACCCACATATTCAAAACAACCTGCTTGTCAAATTTCATTCAATTCTGAGCACTTTCTATTTTCTCGCCTTTTTACCATTTCCATGGCAACGGTTGCCATTTTAAAGTCTTGCAGACCGAAACCCAATTCTGCACATGTTAGGCAACCTTTCGGTAAAATTCATCCAATTCTGAGCACTTTGAATTTTCCCGCCTTTTTCAGTTTCCATGGCAACTGCCGCCATTTTGAAAATTTTAAGACTGGAAATCAATTCCTTACATGTTAAACATCCTTCCTATAAAATTTTATCCAGTTCTGAGCACTTTTAATTTTCTCGCCTTTTTTCCGTTTCCATGGCAACGGCCGTCATTTTGAAAATTTCATGACCGGAAATCAATTTCTTACATGTCAGACATCCTTCCTATAAAATTTCATCCAGTTCCGAGCACTTTTAACTTTCCCGACTTTTTCTGTTCCCATGACAACGGTCGCCATTTTGAAATTTTAAGACCAAAAATCAATTCCATGCATGCTCGGCAACCTTCCTGTTAAATTTCATGCAATTCTGAGCACTTTTAATTTTCCCGCCTTTTTTGTGTTTCCATGGCAACGGTCGCCATTTTGAAAATTCCAAGACTTAACTGCACATCTTTGGGTGGGTATCTACCATGCCAAAAAGTTTCATTAAGTTATGATGACCGGTGTTCGAGAAATGTGTCGGACAAAGTTTAGGCGGAAAGCGGAAGAAAAAGAATAACAATAATAATAAAAAAATATAATTGTATCAGGATGCTGATACAAAAGTCTCCCAAACGAACTCCCATATCAGAAATCAGGGCTACAAATCACTTCCACACAACCTACGCAACCTGTCTGAGTTTTATTCAATTATGAGCACTTTGGATTTTCCCCCTTTTTTGCTCTGTTTCCATGTCAACGGAAGTCAGTTTGAAGTCTTTGACACCAAAAACCAATTTCCCACACCTTAGGTAAACTTTCCGTAAAGTTTCAATCAATTCTGAATATTTTCCCGCTTTTTTGCCATTTCCATGGTAACCGGTGCCATTTTGAAGTCTTGTAGACCAGAAAACAATTACCCATGTCCTAAGCAATCTTCCTGTAAAATTTCATCCAATTCTGAGCACTTTCATTTTCCCACCTTTTTGGCCGTTTCCATGGCAACCGGTGCCATTTTGAAGCCTTGGAGACCAGAAACCAATTACCCATGTCCTAAGCAACCTTCCTGTAAAATTTCATCCAATTCTGAGCACTTTCATTTTCCCTCCTTTTATGCCGTTTCCATGGCAACCGGTGCCATTTTGAAGTCTTGGAGACCAGAAACCAATTACCCTTGTCCTAAGCAACCTTCCTGTAAAATTTCATCCAGTTCTGAGCACTTTCATTTTCCCGCCTTTTTGGCCGTTTCCATGGCAACCGGTGCCATTTTGAAAAATTCCAAGAGCTGATTGCACTTCTTGGTATAGGGTTCCACCTTCCAATGAAGTTTGGTCAAGATTGGACCAGTAGTCTCTGAGAGAATGGTCGGACAAATTTTTGGCGGAAAGAGAAGAAGAAGATCAAGAATAAAAAAAAAAATAATAAAAAAAATTGAGTAAAAACAATAAGTCTCCCCAAACTTCGTTTGGGAGACTTAATAATAAGTATAATAATAATGAGAAGAAACGGACCAAAAACAATAAGTCTCCACAAAGTTCGTTTGGGAGACTTAACTAGATTTGCAATTACAAGCAATGCTGATGTCACCCTAGACGTCAAAGTCGATGATACCATCTTATTCGCAGCATCAAAATCTACCTAGAAACCAATTTTCGCTGAAATCAGACAATGATGAAATTTTGACGTATTTAGGCGGCCATCTTGAATATGGCGGACATTTTGCAAATTTATTTTCGCATGAATTCTTGTCTCTCATTTTATTAAATATTATACAGAATATGAACCAAATCTGCCATTCAGTTCCTGATTAATTGCACCCTCAATATTTTGACGTAAAATGGCGACCATCTTGAAAATGGCAGCTATTTTAAAAAATTTTTGTTAGTGCTTGCACATCTTCTCATAATGATTCAACTCTGTGCCAAGTGTGATTGAATTCTGTCCAGGCATCTTTGAGAAAATAGCCGGACAAAAATCATTTGAAGAAAATAAAAGAGAAAAGCAATAACAATACCACATTTGTAATTGCAACCACTAGCTGATGTCGCCCCAGGCAGCCAATTCGATGATTCCATCTTGTTCGCAGTGTCAAAATATACTTAAAAACTAATTTTCGTTGAAATCGGACAAACTTGAAATTTTGGCCTAAATTAGCAGCCATCTCGGAAATGTCGGCCATTTTGATTTTTTTGTATTGCATGCCCATCTTCGTATGGTGATTCAACTTTTTGCTAAATATGAATGAATTATGTCAAGGCAGGTTTGAGATTTTATGTTTTTAGTGAAATCGGAAAAAAAATCAAATGTTGACGTAACTTGCCGCCGTCTTGAAAATGACAGCCATTTTGATTTTTTTTTTGTGGAGGTACAATTAAATAAGGTGATCCAACTTTGTATCAAATATGATTTAATTCTGTCCAAGAATCGTCATTAAGAACTGGCGTGGACAAAAAGAGGTGGAAGAAAGAAACAATAATAATAATGAATAATAATGAATAATAGAGACACAAAGAACAATATGTCGTCCCGACTATGTCTGGGGCCACATAATAATCAGAAGAATTACTATAAGATATATCACCTGGAACGGCAAGACCTTAACACTGCAGATAGTGACACAGGTTCATTGGTGTTTAATTTTTCGAATGACGTAAGCAATAATAAGGCAATCTGCCTGGAAGTGAATAAATTTAAAATACAATAAGAATTAGAAATTACAAAACTACAAATGTTATGTAACTGATCTTTTCGATATTTAAATATTTCAAAATGGTCTTTTCCGTTTGTTGTATAGAAATACCTATATTTGCCAAAAAGAACATTAATTTAAAATAGTAGGTTTTATGATTTGTTTATGATTTGCGAAAATTAGATACACGCTAAATTTGAAGAAGTATGACCATTTATCCGTGAAGGTTGTTCCCATACTGGGTCATTTTCAAAATATGCTCAAATGTTTTCCAAAATCCTGTAAGGCGGTCTCAGTAAGTGTTCTTTCTGAGAATTAAATTAAGATATGCTACACTTGCATGTTTACTGACAAAACAGTAGTCGAACATGGCTCTAAATATCCTTTTGTGTCAATTTAAGCCGTTTGCTCTGTTGTTATTAAGATGGTACCATTCGAATGATACCAAGAAACAATGCATTTTTTTTTCTTTGGAGTGTATAAACATTTGTCCTTCAGAATGGCAGAAAGTTTTTTTTTCGTTTTTTTTTTATGCTATGCAACGAATTTTAAGAAAAAACTATGAAAATTGTCAGCTTCGGTCAAAAATGAATTCAGCCTTCAAGTTCAGGGGCTGGTTCTTTTATCAAAACCAGGTCAGGGGACACATATGAAAATGCATTTGATTTTATTTTATATTATAGTGTTTAAAATAGATGACTTGTTCTTTTTAAGAAAATGTTTATGTATTTTCAAAATTGGTATGCTAAAGGAAATTAATTCAAGTTAAAATAGCCAGACAAATACCACTTTGCGGGAATGAAATGATCCACAGTTTCTGAAAGTAATGCCGCAATATGATACGCTGAAATTCACAATTGTTCTACATCAGTGAATATGAAAGTTGTAAACACATTCACTGAGATGATACCGATAATGGAATTGCTTTTTTAAAACATCATTAACACTAAATTATTATTATTAATATTATTATTATTATTATTGATATAATACAATTTCGATATAAGATTTTTTTTTTTTACATTGCCGTCTAATATTAATATAAAATAAAGGTTGTCTTTATAGCTAAAGACTCTTGCGTATGACAGTGCCAATAATCAACATGTATAGGAGTGTTTTTCAACACCAGGCAGCGTCACAATGATGCCTTAATACACTTCATTGAGACAACAATGAGTTGAAAACTAAAGGAGATATGGGTTGATATGAATAGAAAATTCAGTCATTTTATTATATCTTTATTAAGAAATGCATAATTATACCCCTAAGGGTTGAAAGCACATATACAAGCATATAAAGTACAGTATAAAAATACATGATTGACAGTTCTAATTAAGTGTTTAAATATCCAAGATAAACTTCATTTCGAAAGACAAGAAAGTGTTTGCCAAAAAAAAAAGAACAAAAAAATACCGAAATAGTTGTGTATACACCACGTACATTTATCTTTTTGTTATATTCATGCAGTACATCTTCTATCTTAAAAACGTCAGTAGAATACCGAAGGAACATAGCACAATATTACACAAATCAAAGTCCAGAGACAAGGCAAAAGCAAGAACACCAAAAGACGAAAAACCAAAGACACAATATGCCCACAAAACACACGAACATTACATATACAACACAAAAAACTAAAGCACTAACAGTGTGAACTCTTAATAAACAAGAGTGACATCAGGTGCCCCGGAAGGGTAAGCATGTCCTGCTCTGTGTACAGCAACCGTCACACTGTCAGTGGGTCAATCCAGGATAAAGTCGAAACCGGTAATGTTAAATCAGGGAAGACGCGAATCTAGCTGAAAATGTCAGTTTTTATTTGTGACATTGACATTTCATATCTATCTATGATGTCGTGGTTACGGCCATAGAATTTCTGAAGGGTCGAAAGTAACAAAGGCTGAACATATCCCTGACTCAGCAGTTTTTGTGGCAGTGCTTTTGCTCTTTCTACAAAGTCACATTATGTACTGCATGCTCTACAGTAACGAATTAATTGTGAAATATACACTCCATATGCTGGGGATGCAGGTATTTTGCTGCAGAGAAAGGGAAAAGTAAAAATCATCACGTTTGTCATATAATCTAGATTTCAGCCGTCCATGTTCGTCAATGTACAACAAAACGTCAAGGTATGAAGCAGAATCGGGTGTATCGGTTGTCTCTTTAATTTCAAGTTCACTTGGGTAGATACGATGTAAATATTCTTGAAATCTAGGGTTATTAAGAGAAAGTACATCGTCTATATATATGAAGCTGAAATTAAAAGTCTTGGCTAGCTGTTTTTGTTTCTGTTGTATCAGCCCTTGTCAAAACTTTGCTTTATCTTAAGGGTTTCTTAAAAGTCCAGCTTTTTTTCCGTCAAGAATTTATAGTAAATTGGTTGGGGAAGTGACAAATATTAACTTAGAAATGGGAATCATTTTTCAAAACATGTATACATGTTTAGGTACACTACTATTTAGCTCACCTGACTATAGCCAGATAGAAGGTTGCCATCACTGAGTGTCCATTGTCTGTTATCTGTCTGATCGTCTGTGGAAAAATTTTCATTCAAATATATTCTCCTATGAAACCACTGGTTCAATTGAAACCAAACTTGATTAGAAAAATCCTTGAGAGGTTCTCATCAAAGGTGTCGGGCATGCACGTGCCTCGGCCAAGATAGCCACCAGCGGGGAACTATGTTAAACATTAGACCCATATTCAAAGATCTTCTCTGAAAATAATAGACCAATTGGGACCAAAATTGATCACAATGGTCCTTACTTGCCCCTTCAACAAATGTGTCCAACAATACCTCAGTCCAGTAAAGATGGCCACCATCGGGGAACATAGTTAAACACCGGAATATGTGGGAAGGCATTCAAATATCTCCTCTGAAGCCAGCAAGCTAATTGGACTCAAACGTGATCAAAATAGTACTTGGGTGGTCCATATTAATCATTTTTTTTTCCTGCAAATTCAACCAAAGTATACATGAATGATGTATAGATTTCTCTAGTGATCTGACAATAAACATGTAAATATTGTCAACAGCAATTGGCATCATTTAAGACTGAAATCATGGTAAAAGTATAATTTGATCATCTATTCAACTATGACATAGCATTTGTTGAGTGAATATTTTTAATGCTATCAAAATACTAATAAACTCAATTGAACAGAAATAGGTTTATCATTTATTTAACCTATTTCCAGTATACCAGTAAAGTGGGGCAGAGCTGGATCACTGACCCATTGAATAAAATTATGATAATAATAATACAAACAAAATGTACATTAATTCGGAGAGTTTTGAAATATGCGTCACGTAGATTTTAATTGACATAAAAAAGTTTACACACAGCGCTAAAAGTATTGAACAACCGATTACCCATAACCAATGATACAATATACATTGATAGCTTCTGGAACATGAAAATTTCTTGTATACTTTGTTAAAAAAATCTCGAAAGTCCCGAATAAGAGACTTGTGATCAAGTCCTGCAAGTTCATTTTTCTGTCAGTGGTATACATATCTGCAATCAAACACACGAGAACTCTTATTAAGGAGTCCCTTTCGAAAGATTAGACGTGACTGTTTTATAAAACAACGGCAGTAGAATATCGAAGGAACAAGGGAAGTGATAATCACAAAAGCCAAAGTCCAAACACATGGCGAAAACGACAATTATTGTATATTTTAGCCTGTTGTAAGCTAAGTCGTTGCGATATCACTGAAATAAGCAATCTTAGGTTATATTTATATCATGTACATTTTCTTTTGCTTTAGTCTGCAAATAGATATCTTCCTACTTTATAAATACTAAATTAAATAGATATGAATTGTTCCATCGCATGCTTCCTCATTGTACACTAGCAACCAAACTTTGCGCAGAACAGGGGTAAATGGCATATAAATGATAGATAAACTGATCTAAAAAAAAAGTCAGTAACCTGGCACTGTAAAGTGCATGGTATATAAATGTAGAATATTTTCATTATAAATTATTCTGGGCATATGTACAGTATATACAAATATTTTTTTTAATCGGAAAATAACATTTAGATGTAAAAAAGGCTTTATATCTAGAAATAATACTAGTAAAAAAATAACAATCACACAGCATTATATCTAATCATTTGATTAAATCCATGATGTTACATACACAATAACATTGAAATTTAAACATCTCTACATTCTCTCAACACCATAAACATAGTGTATGGAAGCCATGTGATATTAATACCGACGTGGTAAGGTTACACTAGGCTATCGAAAGTTCTTCCTTGAGGAACCGGAGATAGTCTAGGGGTATCAACTCTGGTTAACATGCTAGGCGCTGTGCCAAAGATGTCCAAAGAGTTGAAGGTTCGAATCCAGATATGGGTCAACCAAAAATTCAATCTGTCTGTCAGATGATTTTGAGAATTAATAATTACAATGGGATATGTATGTAAAGCAAAGCATATGGCAAATGAATATAATATTTTTTTTTCAGATGTTGACAATATCGAATATGACAAGTTAGTTGTGTTGCTTATGGTTGTTAGAGATAACTCAAACATTGACATAATAATGGTCTTTGTTGTCTTGAAAAAGAGACAAAGACAGGCGAGATAATTGGTTTAATTATTATTTGAAGTGAAATCTAAATTGGTACATGTGCTTGGTGAGGGCTAAAATACCACAAATATAATATGTGACAATGTTTTTTATCAATGCAGATATATTTTATCAAAATATAGCTGTTAAAATTAATGTCTTAATTACAGCTTTCATTAACACATTTCCCGTCCGTGTTAGTATCAGTAAAATAGGGTATGTCATAAAGATAAATTTAATTCATTAACAATCAAAATCCATTACATATATGCGTAACGATGTTAAACTAAAACAGTGGGTAGATTGCAACAATACTCAGACTAAAATAAGCACTTAATAGCCTTCCCATGTCAAACTAGAATTAAGAATAGCTTGCGTGATTATTTCGATCCTAATCATGACAAATATCATTAACAATGAAAATATAATATCTCTTGCAAAGAACACAGGGTTTGGCACTTTCGCCCTTTTTTTGATATGGGGACACAAAAAAAAATGCACCCTCCCTCCTGCAAAAAAAAAAAAAAAAAAATGCGAAAATAAAAAATTGAGACCAGCCCCGTCATTTGACCTAGTTTTTATGCCTAACGTATCAGTTGAGATACAATGCTGGAAAATAAAACCAATAAAGTTCAAAATATTTTTATTTTCGGTAATTTTTTCTTTTTTAAATGGAAATTTTTGGAATTTTAGATTTTTTTGACAGTTTCTACTTTCTGACTTCGGGGTCGTAAAAATCTGAATATATATTTTATAATTGCCGATGTTATAATGATTTATGACATGACTAAATACCGAAGTTACTGATAATGCAATATAAGCAATTATATCGTGTGCCTACATTTTTGTTTCAGACGTAATATAGGTTCAGAGATGTCAAAAATGACACTCCTCCCTCCAAAAATTTAGGGGAATTTGAAATATTCAGGGTCTAAATTATAAAAAGATCATTTTGAATGGGAATTCTAGTGTGTATTTCACTAAAAAACTTACATGCAGAAGATGATTTTCGTAGATTTAAACTTTTTAAGAGGTCTCTTTTCAACTCTTCTGCTTAGAATTGTATGCAAAATGGGAGCTTTCCGTTTTTTTTTTCAGAATTTCTGCTGTTTTGACTTTGAGATGCAAATACTTCATTCAACTGATACATAACTTGAAAAAGTTGATTAAATATTGATTCATTCTGTCAGTATGCTTTTAAACATTTAAACTAACTACAGTCTCATTAATTACAAACATATTACCACTTACCACAAATATTTAACACAATTTATTTCATTTTGTTCATTTGAAAAGCTTAAAAATTATATTAAGGTGAAAATACATATCATTTTTAAACACCAAAATGCACAGAGACATATATTACAAATAAGACCATGTGCATAGTTTTAGGGCAGTTAATTTCGAAATAATTATGCAAAATTGGAATTTTCGGATTTTTAGTATTTTAAGGTTTTTTTTTTTCATTTTCACAATAAGAAAGCGAAAATATATCGTTGATAAAATAAAAATAATGATTATTCTGCAATTTTCAATATTTTAAATATTTTTACATTTAAAATGTCATTTTGAATAAATAATCTCTTCAATGTCATTAAAAGAATCTAAAACTGGTCTTTTAATGTGAAGAATAAGTTTGAAATATAGCAATATTATGTTCAAATGTACATACAAACGGTTACTATTTGATTTTATTTGCATAGCTACAACTAATTGCAATTGATCTTAAAATTTGTCATTAGAAGTGCAAACAAAAAATTTTATAACAGAAATATTGAGTTTTTCGGATCCTAGAATTATATATATATATATATATATATTCTTTTTCCGATTGGATGACATTAATGTCTATATGTTGCAGATATTGCCTTGGACTTCTTAGATTTGATCTTAAAATTTGTCATTAGAAGTGCAAACAAAAAATTTTATAACAGAAATATTGAGTTTTTCGGATCCTAGAATTATATATATATATATATATATTCTTTTTCCGATTGGATGACATTAATGTCTATATGTTGCAGATATTGCCTTGGACTTCTTAGAAATGTTCAAAGATATAATTAACTCATCGGAAAATATTCACTGATACTTTTCTGTTTCAATAGAAATGGGAAATTGGTTTGGGTTTTAAACAAGTAAACGGCAAAGACTAACAAAATCTTTAAAAAGGGTTGGTGGATGGTGGCATAGTTTGGTCGTCCTACTTAAAAACATATATGGCGCTGTACACAAAACTTGAGTAATACAATTCTCCTCCAGATGTCTTAGATATTGTCATCTAAATGATTTTTATATACTGGTTAAGAAGTGTGATGAATACAACGGCAAACGAATACCGAAGCAAAAATGAGGAAAGGGGGAAATCATCAATCCAAAATCATGGCAATTAACATCAAACACGATTTGAGACAGCATGTCAAAGACCAAACAAATCAATAAAAAAGGAAGAAGAACGCCACAAAATTTAAGCACTAGCAGTGCGAACCCCGACAAAAAAACTTGATTTATCACAAGATGCTCCGGTTGAAATGTATAATTAGTTCAAAGTGTGTAATTGAAAATTGGAAAAACCTAAAAAAACACAAATTACAATTTTGTAATTGTCTTTTGATTGAAAAACATGTATGGAAATATGGGTACATTAATATAAAACCAATTGCAATAGATTTGTATCATATGACTAAATACAAAGATGTTGACTTAAATCATAAACTAATCCCCCAAATTCCAATTTACCAAAAAGTTTTGTAGGGATGGGGGGAGGGGATGAAAATTTCCGTATCTAATATCTTCCTGGTGCTTCTTGTACATTTATATAGTATTATTTAGATGACTTAAGCATTGCTGAGAACAATTAAATTGAAAAGTTTCAGACAGAACTCCATGTTTTATAGTTATAATAAAGTTACAGTCAATTATATAGAAATTCTTTTAGGCTAAAAATTCCCATTTTTCATAAATATTGGTCTTAATCATACATTATTTCTATGTTAAACGTTAAGCTTACATATTCTGATTTATCTTACCATTTTCTACATATGAAACAAAAGCATGGACATCTTTTTGTTCATGTTTTATGTATTTCCCTGGCATATTATGGCATGTAATTGTGATTCTCAGCCATTGTAGGTGTTTCCTGTTATCCATTCTTTTAGATTTAAACAAAAATTTGCAAAACCTGGTGAATTTTTGCATTATTTATTTGGAGTAGGGGTAACATTTCCAGTATTTTCAATCACTCTGGACCTGTCTCTTACATTTTTTTTCAGTGTTTTATTAAAGCTAATGGATAACTTTAAGCAATTAAATCACATTTTGTAAGATATATGCTCTAAGTTTCAAAGTATCACCGATTTAACAGTGAAGTTTCGAAAATTCACAATGCGGAATACTCCTATTTTTCACAAATATTGGCCTTAACCATAAATAGATTCCTTCTTCAAACCAATAAATTATATATTCTAGTGTATCATTTTGGACATATGCAACAGGATTATTGGCATCTTTTGTTCATTTTTTATACAAAAACTGGCAATATCTTAAGAATATTGCCGGTATTTTTTGGGGTAGGGGTGACATTCCCTGTCTGTGTATTTTCAAACCAACTGAACCTGTCGTCTACATTTATACAGTGTTTTGTTATAGCTAATGCATAACTTGAAGCAATTAAATCACATATCGTCATATATATGCTCAAAGTCGAAAAAAATTATCGATTTAACAGGGAGTTTGGGAAATTCTACAATGCTTAAAATTCCTATATCCATCAATTTCAGGCTAAATACTCGGTTTCAGTGTACAAACCTGTAAAAAAATGGACAATTTTGGTATTATTCATGCAATATTGATATATAGACTATATATTTGGTATGTTTTGAATATTTTTATGTGACAGTCGACAAAAACTTTAATTTTAGCAATAATTTATTAGGGTAGGGGTAAGTTTTTTTTCGATGTATGATGTTTATATTACCTAAAAAGTGTCTTTATTTGTAATAGTTGTAAAGCAAATGTAATAATTTGATACCTACTTTAAATGATATATGTTTATCAAAAATAATATTAGGCAAAAGAAAAACAAAACTTTTTATTTGGTCTTTTTGAAAATAAAACTTGGGTCATTAAAAATGTGTTAACATAATGTTAACATGCTTTGCATTCAGGAAAATAGATTGAAACACTAAAAACTAAAAACAATTTTCAGAATGGGAAATTGAGATTCGCTTTTGGTTCTATAAACAGTCAAACTTACTCAATTTCAATGAAAATATCATTTTTTTCTGAAATATTTCATAGAGTATGGGCGAATTTAATGGCGTTATGGAACGTATTGGGTGTAGAAATTGTAATAATTTGGGTTCTTTGTAAAACTTTTATAATAAGCACTCATTTGATACTTCGTCTAAATAACCTGGAAGCGTCTGATCAACATTTTAAAGCATCCGAAAGAAAAATTTAAACGAAAAACGAAATTTTCAAAACTTTCGGTAGGTTGGTCTAAAAATGTTCCCTGATGAAAAATGTGTAAAATGTTGTATGAAAAATGTGTAAAATATTGTATGAAATATGCTTCAAATAAATTCAAAAGAAATTAGAGAAAAAACATTTTTTTACATTGTTTTCCAGTTTATTACGATAATTTCTTCAATCTCAATAGTTAAATTTTCACGTTTTTAAGTTCCGATAAACCTCCAACTTTAATGTGACAACTTTGACTATCTCGATTTGAGAAATACACGTTATAAACTAGAAACAATGTTAGAGACTAAGTTCATATAATTTTGTAGATAAACAATTTTTGTACAGGGCTTTCTTTTGAAATTGGCTAAAGAGGGTGTTTAAACCAGAAAGAAACAGAAAAGATGAAAGTTTTGAAAGATACGGCAGTGAACCAGTTCATTTTTTTTTTCATGAACGTTATGTGGTATCCTTACTTTCACTGTTGTGGATAATTTTAGATTTTAAAACCTAATTTAAGCAAACTAAAATGTACCAAGAAAGTATTGATGCGCTAGCTCATCTTAATCTTGGGGTTATCAAGACTATGAAAACGGAACATCGAGCAGATCAACATTCCAAAGTGAATCATAAGGGACATCTTTATGAAAACGCAAGGACAGTAATATGTTATATTACCCCTCTCCCCCACCGAATATTTTTTTCGTTCCTAAAAAAATATTCGGTAGTGGAGAGGGGTAATATAACATATTACTATTGTGTTTAAAAAATCCTGAAGGAGAAAATAGTTACACAGAAAAAGTTATAAAAAAAATTTTGACCCCCCTCCCCCCCCAAAAAAAAAATAGCCGGCAGTACAGCGAAGAAAAAAATCTAAAATTTAGTCACAAGTAATTCTTGTTCATAAAAAGAACCTATTATTTCTTCACCTTTTAAATCTTTTATTTTAAAAGTAATAGGGTTTGTATTTAAAACTTTTACAATTACAAATATTTCTTTTGTCCATCGAGTTGTATAACCCTTTTCAAATTTACCCTTCTTTTTTGTTATTCTCACACGATCACCTACTTTAAATTTAGGTTTTCTAATTTTTCCTTCTTTTTCTGGATATAAATTTTTATACACTCTTGATTTATTTTTGGATTTACTCGCTTCAACTGGTGTCATTTTAATTGAAGAATATACTGTATTATTATAGTTTTTAACTAATCTATCCAATACATCATAGTATTTAAAAGTTCCAGAGGCAGTAAAATATCTATACATATGTTGTTTCATTGTTCCTATCCACCTTTCTACTACGCTAGATTTTTCTTCGTTTTCGGTTGAATATAATTTTATGTTATTTTCTTTTAACAATTCTTTTACTTGTCGATTATAAAATTCAGAGCCTTTATCTGACCAAATATACATTGGTTTTCTTTCTTTAAATAAAATTTTAAATGCTTCGCTTACAGTTACTCCTGTTTTATTTTTCAATGGAATTAACCAACCATATTTACTAAATACATCTATGACTGCTAATAAATATTTATAGTGTTTATTTTGTTTTGAGTATTTTTGCATATCTACCAAATCAACCGCCCATGTTTGATCGACAGAATGAACATAAACACGTCTTTTAGGAAAAACACTCACAACTCTGCGATGTAATTCATCTGCTAATCTATTTGTTAGATTTGTAAGCGCCATTGAAAATAAAAAAAAATTTCTTTTTTAAAAATGACAGAAGGAAAAATTTGTACGAAATGTAACGAATACAAGTTACTAAACGAATATTATAAAGCAAAGGATAAACCAATGGGAATTAAAAGTGCATGTAAACAATGTCTTAAACTTATAAAACATTTACATTATATTAAACATAAAGAAAAATATAAACAATCTTATCAAGAATTAATACTTAGGAATCCTAATTATCGATGTGAATATTACTTAATTAAAAATTGTTCTTTAAAAAATGGGCTCTAATAAAAATTATGTTAAAAAGCTTATAAATAAAAGTGGTGTCAATATAGGTGATTATTTTAAAAAGATTAAACAAGATGTTAAAAGATTAGTTTTATCATTTCCAAATGTAAAGTTTAAATTATTAGTAAAAACAAAATATAGGCAACCACATGCTTTTGGTAAATTAATAGAAAGATAATATAATAGTGGATTCATAAGACTTCAATCACAAAATGAATTTAATGAAGTTTATAATTCTATTATAAAAAAAATATAAAGCATGGGAAGAAGAACATCAAGGAAAGGAATCTGGTTTAATATTTTATGAAATAGAAAATACAAAAGTTAAAGTTGTTAGAGTAAAAAGTGTAAATGGATCTTCTTATTTTGATTTAGGTATAAATTTTACTAGTTTATTAAATATAAAAAACAATGATAATTATTGTTTTTTTTATAGTGTAATTGCAGGAAAATTATATAAATTAAAAGATTATCCAACGTGGACAAATCAATATCCAGATACATATAAAAGAATGGCTAAAAATCCTGCAAGAGCATCAATTTACAAACCTTTTTTAGATTGTTTAAATATGGAAAATATTGAAATTCCAATGAGTTTTAAAGCAATCGAAGCATTTGAAAAACAAAATGAAAATATAGCTATTAATGTATTTGGAGTAGAGAAAAAACTGTTTAATCCAGAAGATAAAAATTTTAATAAATTATCTCAAGAAAAAATTTACGAGATATATATCCGATATATAGAAGTGAATTTGGAAATAGAGAATATGTTATAGATCTATTATATGTCACTTTAAATAATAAAAAACATTATTGTTTAATTAAAAATTTTAATGCTTATCTTAATCATAATCATAATAAAAGATATCATTGTAGAAATTGTATTACTGCTTCGTATACAACCGAAAATGCTCTAGAAAAACATAAAAAGGAATGTAACAAAAATAAACCTTTTAAATATAATTTACCAGAAGAAGGAAGCAAGTGTGAATTTAAAAATCCACATTTTAAATTAAAACTATCATTTGTTGGATATGCTGATTTTGAATCAATTAATATAAAGTTAAATTTTTTAGATGTTGATCAACGAAGACAAA
>MJUU01007182.1:0-63441 GCA_002080025.1 Modiolus philippinarum
ATGTAAAGTAAAGGGATTGACACTGGACTTCAAAAACAGTCAACTCACCAATTTTGACACGATTAAGGACATGATCACCAACAGAAAAGACAATGTAAAAACTGTGAAAGATGACTTCAAAATCATTAGAGACAATTTCAAACTACTAACAGTCAACCAGAAAAAAGATTACAGATTAGTGTTTGACAAAAGAGTCATCATGACTGATTACTGTACATTACCTTATGGATTTTAAATTGTAAAGGAAACATGTGGATGTTCTCCGACCCATGTTTGCCTATTTGACGGAGAAAATAAAATGTATATCTTTTAATATCTTGTTTATTTCACTGCCTAATGAGATATGTGTAGAAGATCTAACAAAGAAAAGAAAACAAACAACAAAAGTAAAAAAAAAATAAACAAACAAATAAAAAACATAAAAGTTGCCATAGCAACTTAGGTTAGAGTAACATAAAAGAGAGATCAAAACATCAACAAAAATTAACAAACAAAGAAAAAATAAAAGTTGCCATAGCAACTTAGGTTAGGGTTAGAGGTTGGATAAAGGAATAATAGTATTGGATAAAAGCAGAAGTAACTAAAAGAAAAGATAGTTAGAGTTGGTCATGAACAAAAGACAACAAAATCAAGAAAAGTGTGTATAAGGACTTAAGAAACACAACATATATAATACATAATGTCTAGGGTTAGATAAAAGGGTTAAAGTATGACTTAGAGAACATGACATATCAACCACAATGACCAGGGTCAAAATAAAGGTTACGGTTAGGTGGGTTAGGGTAAGCCATGATCAAAGACAACAGTACTGATCTAACAACAGAAAAGTTAGGGTTACTACAAGGATAAGTGCAAGGTTAAAGGTTAGGATAAAGACGAGACCAGTGGACATAGACAGAAGTAGGGCGAGACCAAAGTAGAAAGTAAAGTAGAAGGCGAGACCAAAGAAAGTACCTTGGATAGAGGTAGGGCGAGACCAGTGACAACACTATGGACTAGTGAAGTCAAAGCCAAAGGTGAGGCACTCAAGACGAGGCCAAAGGTCAATGACACACTTAGCACCTCGTCTATAACGATTGAAGCGCCCTCTATAAAGGGTCAAAGGTCCAATAACGATTACAGCGCCCTCTATAGGGGTCAAAGGTCAAATATCCAAACTAATTTGCATATTTTAGGGAAAATTAGGGGAAAATGAAAATATTTTACAAAGAATGCACTATGGGGCTCCTCGCCAAAAGTGGTCTGAGGTAACCCGTTATATTACTAACAATAGTTGACAAATTCAAAGGGTCTATGACTTCTCTTTTGCCATCAAAGAATGGATTGTTTGCACCTGATCTGTCACTGTCGTACAAAAAAACCAATGTCATCGGAAAATTTCTTTGAGGATAATGACCTACCTAGTTACGAGTGTAAAAAAAATGCAGATAAAATATGGTGCATATACTATACAGCATTGAGAAAGTATCAAAAATTACATCTATACAAAAATGTATTTTGTTTTTGGAACCTAGACGTCTGTCAGAAAGATAACAATATACCGAAGTTACTGTAGAAGGTGTTTCTGCATATGACCTTTCAACAACGTATGTCTCTTCAGTGCAGATCAAACAAAATACTTGGAAACCATTAACAACAATTTGTAAAATCTGATAAAGCACATATAACAAACAAATCTAAATGGAAAGCCAAAAAAGCTGAGGATAGTGATATGTAAATTGAGTAGTTTTAAACCATTTTAAAAGAATTTATATTGTAAGTTTTTACTACTGGAATAGTGAATACCCTCGGGTACTTACAGCCAACCAGCAGAGGAATCTGCCCAGTTGTAATACCCTCGGGTACTTACAGCCAACTAGCAGAAGAATCTGCCCAGTTGTAATAAATCATTTAGTACCGAAGTTTATACTGTAAATTTTGTTTCTGCATATTATCATTTCGACAACTTATGTCTCTTCTGTGCAAATAAAATCAAAATGCTTGGAAAATAATATACCAAAGTAAGCAAATCTGTTAGAGCACGAATAATCAAACAAATGTAAATGAAAAGCCAAAATAAGCTAAGGAAAGACCTATAGAAATGAAAGATGCTCCTTAGTTTTAAGCAAATTATCTAAAATCTATATATGTGTTATGGTCTCATGTTCATTTACTCCATATCCTTTCTTGAAATATTGCAAGTTTCCAAATCATATCGCTTATGCATGTATCTGTATAGTCTATACAATTTTTACATACTTGCTGTAGCGTTTTATATTTGTTTTTTTCTCATTTCATTGACAAGGAATTATCTGTTAAAAAATAAAAAGAAGCTAATTAGAGGTTGAGTAAATGCCCTACCTTCTTGACAGGTAGAAGATTGCACAATCACAGCAATCAAAAACACAACGGTAAATTCGTCCTTCATTATGAACCAGGCAGATCTATACAAACTCTTATCTTTTCTTTGACCTATATCTTGTCTAGAAAGATAATGTAAAAGAGACGACAACAGGAAACATCTACAATGGCTGAAAATTACAGTCACATGCCACAATATGTTAGGGAACTAAACAGGAAAAACAAAAACAAGACAAAGGCAACGTAAACAACAATAGGAACTCGGAATAGTCGGACTTGGTTAGCAAAAGCCAGCGGTAGGGTTAAACCGGTTTATGGGTACCCAAACCTCCCCTTTATCTGTCCCGTTTCCCTATTGTATCATTAACATATGAATAAAACCCAATACAGGTGGACTACTAACTCCATGACCACAATCTTGAAAGGAGAGAAAATGACAATACGTAATTTGGAAAAATTGGTCAAGGGGTGCTCGCCGCTAAACTACCAGCTAGCTCAAGGAGCCTAGTCTGCTGGTAAAAAACTGTCGCACTACGGAAGAAAAATCAAACTCAAAACATCCGAATCGTTTGGTCAAGAATCATCATATATTTCATTAGCCATCGGCAGTATCAGTGAGAGGCCAGTATGTGTGTTGAATTTTCAGGTCACTAGATCTCATAGCTAATTGTACGGATGCAAGCAGAGTACCCTGTCGATATCCCCTATTACGTAAAGAATGCAAGTATCGTCCCAGCTTTTTTTTAGATTTTTTATCAGTTTTTAGCATTTTTAGCTCACCTGGCCAATGGCCATGTGAGCTTTTGCCATCACTCGGCGTCCGTCGTCCGTCCGTCCGTCCGTCCGTTAACTTTTATTCAAAGATCTTCTCCTCCGAAACTACTGGGCCAATACTAACCAAACTTGGCCTGAATCATCACCAGGGTATGCTCTTTCAAGTTTTGTGATTTTTATGTCCATAGACCAAACAGCATGGTCGCTGTTACTAAAAATAGAACATAGGGAAAATTGCCGTCTTTTGCAAATTACTCGAAAACCATTACAGATATCAAATTCTGACATGGGGTTAAAATGATCAGCATGATGAGACCTACCTGCCCTGCAATTTTTAAGAATATCCGTTTACCCATCTTGGAGTAATTGCCCCTTTTCCGTAAAATTTTCAGTTTTTCGTTACTTTTAGTCTTATATATTGAAAATGGTAGAAGATAGAAGTGAATTTTATATAACAAAAAGGACCAGCATAGTAAGATTTACATGTCCTGCAATTTTGAAGAAAATCTGACAAGCCACATAGGAGTTATTGCCGCTTTTTCTTTGAATTTCACAATTTTTTAACGTTTTTACTTTTATTTCAAAAACTGTTTGAGATAAAGGTTAAATGTGAATTGCAAAAGTGTTGAGGTTTTCCAGAACTGCAATTTCTACATATGTCCAGCAGTTCGCATCTCATCCAAGATGGCCGTCAGAGATCTTCTCCTCTGAAACCACTGAGCCAATAGGGAGCAAGATTTGTCACAGTATTCCTTGGGTGGTCCCCTTTAAAGTTTGTGATTTTTACGTTTGTACCTCATCCAAAGTGGCTGTCAGCATGGAGCACAGTTTAACATAGGGAACCTATGCATTCAAATGTCTTCTCCTCTGAACCCACTGAGCCAATTGGAACCAAACTTGGTTGCAATAGTCTTTAGATGTTTTCCTTCAAAGTTTATGTTTTGTATGTTCATACCTCATTCAAGATGGTCACCAGCAGGGAACATAGTTTAACATAGGGACCCTATGGGAAATGCAAAGACCTTCTCCTCTGAAACTCCTAAGCCAAATTGAACCAAACTTGGTCACAATAGTCCTTTTTTGGTCCCCTTTCAATTTTGTGATTTTTACATTCTTACCTCATCCAAGATGGCCGCCAGCGTGTAACATAGTTAAACATAGGGACTCTACGGGAAATGCATTCAAATGTCTTCTCCTCTGAACCTACTGAGCCAATTTGAACCAAACTTGGTTTCAATTGTCTTTGGGTGATCCCTTCCAAAGTTTGTGATTTTCAGTTTGTACCTCATCCAAGAATGAAAATGTAACATATGGTGAACTGATTTATAGTATGAATGGGTGGTCTATTGGCGAATAAAACCAGTCACCAGGTAAGCGATACAGGCTCATGTGAGCCTCTAGTTTAACAACATCTCCGTAAAAACGATGATTAGAAATGCCCATACAAAACAAAAGAACTCAACTAATTGGACTTGTTTTGATATGATTTCAGCACTTGAATTTTTACTTGACAATATATTAATTCGTTTCGGTAACTGTATTTATCGCCAGGTCATAGGAATTCCTATGGGTACCAATTGTGCATCACTAATAGCGGACCTCTTTTTGTACTGCTACGAATCGCTGTTTATGACCTATATCAGCAAAGACCCATCTAAACAGCATTTAATTGAAAAGTTTAACAACACTTCAGATATTTGGAAGATATTTTAACTTTAAATAATGACGACTTCAACACGTATTATAAGGACATCTACCCTAAAGAACTTACTTTGAATAAGCCAATTCCAATAACCATCATTGTCCGTTCTTAGACATCAATTTTGATATAACGAATGGTAAATTAGATACTAAAATTTATGATGAAAGGGACGATTTTTCTTTTCCCGTAGTTAATTACCCATTCCTGGATAGCGATGTTCCATTAGCGCCATCATATGGTGTTTACATATCTCAACTTGTTCGATTTACCCGAGTATGTAATAACGTTTGCGATTTAATGAACGAAATCTTTTCATAACTGAAAAACTAATACACCAGGGTTTTCGTTATCATAAAGTAAGTAAAACCTTTACTAAATTTTATCATCGATATAAAGACTTAGTTCATAAATACAATGCAACCTGTAAACATCTAATCAAGGCTGGTATTTTACATCCCTTATTTTACGGTAATGTTTTACATAAGAATAAAAAATACTTAAACTCGCCGAACAAACTTATAAAACCTTTAAATCGTCTCATTCATAAGGGTTATAATTACGGTATTGTCGTCCAGTCATTACGTATGGCCTTCTTTGGTATTAACATTGATTTTTTGATAGGGTCTTTGTATTTTAACTAAACACATTCTAAATTTCTAAAATCTGTATTGCATGGACGCGGGTTGTGTATTCCGGTATATGCATGAAATCGCGGGAAGGGATCATGGTGGAAGCTGTATACTGAGGGTACATAACTTACTTTGTCAGTTGGTAATGGGTCTGGAGCTGGCATGTCAGTTAACTGCTAGTAGTCTCTTGTGATTTCATGTTTATGTCCGTATATTTAGTTCTTTCAGTTTCAATTTTTTTCATTTCACTATTGACTCAGTCCTGTTGCCAACTGAATTTTACTGTTGTTACTATTGTTTTTTTCTTATATATCACATTGGCTATATGGGGAAGGTTTGGGCCCAATAAAACTAGTTTAACCCCGCCGCAGCAGGTTTGCGCCTGTCCTAAGTCAGGAAATTTATTCAGCCTTTGAGTGTCTTGTCTTTTTCTAGTTTACTTTATGTCTATAGGAGTCTATGATGATGTTTATTTCGCTGAACTTGATTACTCTTAATTAGGGGCCGAGGCCGACCTGCCGTTGGGTGTGGGGTTTTCTCACCGTTCATTGAAGATCTTATGGTGGCTTTGAGATGTTATTATTCCCCTTTGGGTTGTTGTCTCTTTGACACATTTCCCCGTATTTAGATATCAAATGTTCATATCTATTATGAAACTTCTTAAAGGTGTTCAACAACGTATGAAATCTGTAACCCTGCTTGGATAACGTTTTTCGTCCCAATTAGTACGTCTGAAAGGGTTTGACTTGTCCATTTCGTTTTGTTGACGTGGATATAGTATTTCCTTCACACGATAGCAACGTTGTTGGAAGCCTTGTCAACAGGTACAAACACATATTTTTACCAATATCCTTCATTTTTGACTTGATCCTACTTACAGACATTTTAGGAGGTGACTCAATGTAATTATCTTTATAGTAATCTATTCTGTTGGTGACCTTGGTAAACATTTTATCTTTAAACAAATTTAGAGCATGTTTGTCTGCAATTTCTCGTTTTCACCATTTTTTACAATAATTGGTTACTGCTCTTTCTATCAAAACATGCTTGCCAATTTATTTTTGGTGGAGCGATATTTAGGCCATTTTCTAAAGAATCGTCGAACTTTTTTTTCGTCATTGATGTTAACATTCCCCGTTAATATATGTTAGCAAGGGCCATAGCGATATGGCGACGTGCAAAAGTCAGCTGCTAGGGTAGTTTTTCTCGAAATCAACATCACATGTAATAGAAGTGTAATTGACAAAAAAAATCTAGTAGGTTTTTTATAAGAATTGGAAATGTCCTGGTTGTCAAAATAGACGGGTACAAGCTTTTGAATGTCTGGGTACCGAAAAATGCCTGCAATATCAATAAGGTCAATTCCTTTATTGATATAAATTGTTTTACGTGTTCATCTTCTGGATGAAGTCGATAAAGCAGAAAGCATCGATAATTTGTGTAACAGGAATTGAACAACTTTCAGTGAATAAGCCATGTCACCCATTGTTTTTGAATACTAAAATACCGAAATTACTGTAAATTTACGTTCTGCATAAAGCCATTTCGACAACTTATGTCTCATCAGTGCAGATAAAATCAAATAATTGGAAATCCAGATATCAAATGATGTATAAAAGCTGATAGAGAACAAATAATCAAAAGGATCTTAATTGAAAGCCAAAACCAGCCAAGGTCAGAGCTTTGCATGAGGGAGATACTCCTTAGTTTTAAACAAAATTTTCTGAATTTAGATATTGTAAGTTTCCTAATAAGATCAGTTTTCGGGCCAGCACTGAAGTACTGGCTACTGGGTTGGTGAATACCCTCGTGGACTAACAGTCCACCAGCAGTGGCATCGAAAACAGTATATAATTCTTTACTATTTACGAGGTTTTTATATTTGCTTTAAATATTATAAGTCTGTTCTCACTTGCCACCGTATAATTCGGTTGTGCTAAATCGTATTTCGGGATTGCGTGATAATTAAATCATGGACACTAGATATATTGAAAACTAATATTTTCACATACAATGTATTGAAGGGAAGGTGTTTATTACTGACTTTTTGAAAAATCATTTCACTTTCATGATTGATTCACTGAGCTTTTTTTTGTCTCAATACACCATTTCTATATACTCTGGAGTCATTTGAGATTGTATGTTTATTTACTTATACATTGTGTATTTGTATCCAGAAAATAGTGTTTTTTCAGATTATTATATTCTCTATTTCCTATGCAATTAAAATATCTTAAGATATGCTTATATTACTAGATCTGACAAAAAAGATAAAAAGTGGTTCCTATTAGGGCACCAGCTATTTGCAACAATAATTATTTTAATTCTTTCCCAAATTCTGCGATGCCCACTACCATTACTGTCAATTTATTTTCGTTTACATCAATTTTCGTCAATTTGATGAAAAGGGCATTTTTGAGGGATGATAGATTCGTGGACGTAATATTTTTCAGGATAAAAATACTTTTCCTCGTTTCTAAAGTAAATAAGGGGTTTGCAATTGGTATAATTAATTACGTATGGCCTTCTTTTGGTACTAACATTGATTTTTGATAGGGTCTTTGCATTTTAACTAAATACATTCTAAATTTCTAAATTCAGTATTGCATGGACACGGGTTAAGTATTCCAGTATATGCATGAAATCATTATGCTAAACTCCTCACGGGAAGGGATCTTGGTGGAAGCTGTATATTTGGGATACATAACTTAATTTGTCAGTTGGTGATGGGTCTGGAGCTGGCATGTCAATAGTTTCGAAATATTACTGAAAAAGAAAGCCTGTTGCAAGAGCCTTTAAATTGACAAGGACAGGTAAAAATTGCCGGCAGAGACATCTCCCTAGCATTTGTAAGAATGTAAACAAAACGCACATAAGATTCTTCAAGTAACGAAAAACGTATTAAGGACTAAAGACTAAAACATCAGTGATATACTGCAAAACATCATCACAAGTATTTTGCTCAAACAGTTGTTGCCGTCGTTGACTCAAATAAGGGAGTTAGTACAGAAGCAAGCATACTATTTGATGAGACAATCATTCATGTCACAATCTTAGCAGATGTTGAATTTAGTTGAAAGAGACGCAATTCTTGATTTGGTGAAGATGGTTAAACATATTGTCATGTGCAGAGATAAATATAAGTATCGACGACGGAGATAGGATCAAATTGACTGTCATGATAGTGTCTTAATTTAGATAGCGTCACCAATAACGAGACACTAAAAAGTATTTACCCGATCTGCAAGTGCGAACCCGCATGATCAATAAATGACGATTTTTGGCTGACCATTATTTTCATTTCTTTAAAGACAATAACCAGTACTCGTACATCGAAAAACTAATATCGAATAAAAAAGAAAAGTGAAGAAACGGATCGACACCACTGAAGACACGCATTTGATATTTAATTTCAGGTTCAACACAATATATTCAGCTCAATAAGGAATAAGTGTATATTAAACATAATGATTCCACATAGGGAAAAGGACTGAAACTTAGAAATGTTCTGGGAAACTGATTCACTAGGGATCAAATCAGAGGGCAAATAATGTCACAAATTGAATACTGGAGAAGTTCGTAGAAACAGTTATGACATAGGCTGGAACAAAATACACAAAAGTTACATCTGAAAGACAATTATAAACTATTACCAACCAATGAAGAAGTCAAAAAGGGAGAATTGCATTTTGGGCCAACTTCAGTATGTCCGACTAGATGTATCGATGCGTATGTACTTAACCTTTCCGAATTGATTACATACCATTTCACCCCGTTAAGAAGGATTTTATCTACCACTCCGCTAAACGAATTGTAAACGATTATAGCTGCTGACAAACGCGTGATTTGCATAGTTAGAACGACATCTTTATAAATAATGTTATAGGTAATTAAATATTGTAAATATTCTATAATGCATTTTACTCATTGTTTTTATTTTGTACGGCCTTAATATTATGTAATTTGTTTTGCCTAGTTATGTAACTTGTTTACAATAAACAAGGGTCAAGGTTATTTCACCTTAGAACATATAGAAATTTCTAGAATTTAAATTTAGTTTTTAACACATAGAATTTCTAGACGTTTTCTTTACATAACCATTTTAGCAATGTGATTATTATTTGATTAGAATGTACTAGTTATGAATTTTCTGGAAATAATAAATGCATATAATTAAGGTAGCAGAAAAGGGTTAGGGCAGTCAGTTTAATAAGTTTATACAGGATTAATTAGTTTATATAGGATTATTACGCACATCTTTTGTATTGGAAATCGACATCAATTATTGTGAATCTGTTATCAACTATTTAGTGAGGATTATAAGGATTATTCTATTGGACATTTATTGGTGGAATTAAATGAACTATTCATTTGGATTATTACTTGGACTTCATTATTGTCAGATAAGTCATATATTATTATATTGTATACTTAATTTGTAAAATCATTATTTTTGTCTTATTAAAAGTTAATTTTGAGCCAATTTTGTTTTATCTTTGCTGACTTCAATTTACAATAACTTATTGGTCGTTTCTGCCACATAACAGAAATTGGGGGCTATAGTCCGGGATTTTCGAAATTGTTTAAGAAAGAAATTATTATATTTTTGTTAAATAGAAAATTTTTTTTAAAAGGTCACAATAAAACTTTTTACAAGATGTCATTTGATCTAGAACAATTCATGTCTACGTGTCAGGTATAGAATTTTGAGAAGCTTAAAAAGGATGAGTTAATTATTTTAGGAAAGCATTTGAAATTAAACGTCAAATCTGGAATGAGAAAATTTGAAATTCAAAATGTGATTGCAAATTATTTGGTTGAAGAAGATTATTTTGATAAATCTGTTTTGGTGACTTTTGGCATTCAAACACCTGATTTGGAAATTGAAAGATAAGAAATTCAGAAAGAATTAGAAATTACAAAATTAGAAATAGAAAGAGAAAGAGAAGAAAGAAAATTAAAATTACAAATTGAACAGCAGGAAAAAGAAAGAGAGCTAAATTTTCAATTAGAAATGAAAAAAATTGGAATTGGCTGAAAATCAGCACCTTTCTCAGAATTCTCAGACATTTGATGTTGCTAAAAACATCAGGTTGGTCCCTCCTTTTCAAGAAAAGGATGTTGACAAATATTTTCTGCATTTTGAGAAAATTGCTCAGAATTTAAAGTGGCCAAAACACAATTGGTCAATGTTATTACAAAGTGTGTTAATTGGTAAGGCCAGGGAAATTTACACTCAGTTGTCAGTAGAACAAGCTTCAGATTATGACACTGTAAAAGAGTTAATTCTTAAAGCCTATGAACTGGTCCCTGAAGCTTACCGGCAAAAATTTAGGAATGCAGAAAAACAGAGTGACCAAACCTATGTAGAGTTTGCTAGAACAAAAGAGCTACTATTTGATCGTTGGTGTTCATCAAAGAAAATAAATAACAATCATGAGAAATTACGCCAGTTACTTTTAATTGAAGAATTTAAAAGGTGTATTAGTACTGACATTAAAACTTTTATTGATGAACAAAAAGCTGAAACTTTGGAAATTGCTGAACGTTTAGCTGATGATTTTTCACTCACGCATAAAACACAATTTTTTAATAAACCACAGAAATTTTTCAGAAATAACAATTCCACAATTTTTTCACCCAACCCTTCAAATGATGTAATTAGTAGGCAACGTCCAGTAAATAGCTCGTCCAAGTCCTATCCTCCCTCACAGTCACAGAGGCCATTTAAGTCGATTTCGTGTAATTATTGTAAGAAGGAAGGCCATTTGATATCTGACTGTTATAGGTTAAGGCAAAGGAAGGAAAGTGAAGTTAAACCCAGTGGTTTTGTTGAGTCCTCGCAATGCTTGCCTCGTTTTGATACAGATGTGCAAAGTTCTTTTTCTGAGGTTAAGTCTGTTTCTGATCCTGTTAGCAAGGTCGAGGTCAAATCCCCATCTAGTCCCATTATGGAGATTTTTTAACCATTTATTAGTGATGGTTTTGTGTCGCTTTCGAGTGATTTTTGTAATTCTACCTCTATTCGAATTCTTAGAGATACTGGTGCCTCTCAGTCTCTTTTGTTGGCGGAGACCCTGCGTTTGATGATGTTTCTAGTACTGGTAGAAATGTTCTTATTAAAGGGGTAGATTCTAGTGGTTATACTGCTATTCCTCTCCATAATGTTTATTTGTCTTCGGATATTGTTTCTGGACCTGTGACCTTAGGTATCAAGTCATCATTGCCCTTTGAAGGTGTTCAACGTCTTCTTGGTAATGATTTAGCTGGGGATAAAGTTCAAAGAAATCATATTGTGACAGACAAGCCTTGTTTTGATCAGGTTTCTGATTCTGCTGAACAGGAATTTTCTGGGTTGTATCCTGCCTGTGCGGTAACTCGTGCTATGAAAAAGAAATGTGTGGAAGTTCAGAAAGTTGATGAAAATAGCACTGATGGTTTTGATTTGTCGGATACAATTATGAGTCAGCTTAGTGATGTCAGTGTTGAAACAAGCAAGCCCTTGGAGTTTTCTGATAGTTCATTGGTTCAAGGTGATGGTTTTTCTATGTCTACGTTTAGCAGTGAGCAACATAAAGACCCTGAAATGTCATGTCCTTTCAATAGGGCTGTTGATGAAAGTGAATATTTGCAAGAACCTGTCACTTATTTTACTAAAAATGGTATTCTTATGCGTAAATGGAGACCTTCTGATGTATCTGCTGATGCAGAGTGGGCAGTAAAGTATCAGATTGTAGTGCCAAAGGTGTGTAGAGCTGAGATATTAAGCATGGCCCATGATACTCCCTTGTCAGGACACTTAGGTATCAATAAGACTTACAACAAAATTTTAAATTATTTTTATTGGCCTAATCTTAGAAAAGATGTCTCTTATTACTGCAAGTCTTGTCATACATGTCAATTAGTAGGAAAATTAAACCAAATTATTTCAAAAGCACCTCTTCAGCCGATACCTGCCTTTGAGGAGCCTTTTAGTAGAATATTAATAGATTGTGTAGGTCCTTTACCAAAGACTAAATCTGGTAATCAGTACATGTTAACTATCATGTGTGCATCCACAAGATTTCCTGAAGCTATTTCTTTAAGAAATATAAAGACTAAAACTATAGTTAGGACTTTAACTAAATTTTTCACTTTGTTTGGCCTCCCTAAATCTATTCAATCAGATCAAGGTTCAAACTTTATGTCAGGCATTTTCCAACAAGTAATGTATGAATTAGGCATTAAACAGTACAGATCATCTGCATATCACCCTGAAAGTCAAGGCGCCTTAGACCGATTTCATCAAACTTTAAAAAATATGATGCAGACCTATTGTTTTGACACAGAGAAAGATTGGGATGAAGGAATTTCTTTTCTTTTATTTGCTGTAAGAGAAGCAGTCCAGGAATCATTAGGTTTTAGTCCCTTTGAATTAGTTTTTGGACATACAGTTAGAGGACCACTCAAACTTTTAAATGAGAAAATTTTATCTGATGAAAAAGACCATTTAAATCTTTTTGATTATGTTTCAGACTTTTGCACTAAACTTGTAAAAGCTTGTGAACTAGCCAATAAAAATCTTAAATCCAGTCAAGAATCTATGAAAGCCAAGTATGACCAAAATTCTGTAAAACGTAATTTTGACCCTGGTGATAAAGTACTTGTTTTACTTGCTGTTCCTGGAAAGCCACTTGAAGCCAGATATTTTGGTCCATATATTGTTGAAAAGAAAATCAGTGATTTAAATTATATTATTAAAACACCTGACAGACGTAGACATAATAGGTTGTGTCATATAAACATGATAAAACCTTATATAGATAGAAATAGCACAAATATTGTGCATTCTGTAAACATAGTTAGTGTTGACCCTGACAATGCTGAAAATGACTTTTGTGAAAAGACTGATTCGCCATCTTTCACCCCGAAGCTGGAAAATTCACAGATTCTACAAGATTTAGATTCGAAATTTCAACATTATACCAACATTTCAAAAGGACCAGTTGAAACAGTTACTCCGTGAATTTGAACATTTGTTTCCGGACATTCCGACACGAACTGATAAAATATTTCATGATGCCGATGTTGGTGATTCAGTACCAATAAAACAGCATCCATACCGACTGAATCCGATCAAACAAAAGAACCTGCATGATGAAATTCAGTATTTGTTAAAAAATGACTTTATTGAACCTAGCAAAAGTAATTGGAGCTCGCCTAGTATTCTAGTGCCAAAACCTGATGGAACTTATCGTATTGTACGGACTATAGAAAATTAAACAGTGTGACAAAAACTGACTCATTTCCAATTCCACGCATTGATGACTGTATTGATAAAATTGGAAATGCTAAATACATAACAAAAATTGACTTATTAAAAGGATTTTATCAAGTTCCTCTTACAGAGCGTGCAAAAGAACTTTCCGCTTTTGTTACACCGGATGGACTATTCCAATACAAAGTGATGGTTTTTGGCATGAAAAATTCGCCGGCAACTTTTCAGCGTCTCATCAACAGTGTTATTTCTGGAATTGACGGTTGTGAAGCATACATTGATGACATTCTTATATATAGTGACACTTGGGAAGAACATCTTCAGATACTCCGAACTTTTTTTGAACGTTTAAGCAGTGCTATGCTAACAGTCAACCTCTCCAAGAGTGAATTTGGATGTGCTTATGTAAATTATTTGGGACATGTTGTTGGTCAAGGTCAGGTAAAACCTATTGATGCTAAAATTAGTGCTATTTCTAGTTTTCCTAAACCTGAGAATAAGAAACAATTGATGCGTTTTCTGGGAATGGCTGGATATTATAGAAAATTTTGTCAAAATTTCTCTTCAATTAGTGAGCCTTTAACTAAATTATTGAGAAAAAATGTAAAGTTCATTTGGTCTAAAAATTGTGATACAGCATTTGAAGAACTAAAAGCCATCCTAGAAAGTTCGCCAGTTTTAGCAACACCTATATTTGATTGTCAATTTAAATTAGCGGTAGATGCCAGTGATGTTGCTGCTGGCGGTGTTTTGTTACAAGAAGGTAAAGATGGTATAGACCATCCTATTTGTTATTTTTCTAGAAAATTTAATAAACACCAGAGAAATTACTCCACCATTGAAAAAGAATGTTTGTCTCTGATTTTGGCTTTAGAACATTTTGAAATTTATGTTACAGCTTCAATTCAGCCTATCATTGTATATACTGATCACAACCCTCTTAAATTTATTCATAAAATGAAAGATAAAACTTTGAGGTGGAGTTTGACTTTACAAGGTAAATCTAGACATAAGACACATTAAAGGAAAAGATAATGTCATTGCAGACGCATTGTCAAGAGTTTGAACAATTTCATAACACCTCATCGTTTATTTTAAATGTTTTTCATTACATTCAAACATTTTCTTTTGGGGGGAGGTGTTATAGGTAATTAAATATTGTAAATATTCTATAATGCATTTTACTCATTGTTTTTATTTTGTACGGCCTTAATATTATGTAATTTGTTTTGCCTAGTTATGTAACTTGTTTACAATAAACAAGGGTCAAGGTTATTTCACCTTAGAACATATAGAAATTTCTAGAATTTAAATTTAGTTTTTAACACATAGAATTTTCTAGAGGTTTTCTTTACATAACCATTTTAGTCATGTGATTATTATTTGATTAGAATGTTCTAGTTATGAATTTTCTGGAAATAATAAATGTATATAATTAAGGTAACAGAAAAGGGTTAGGGCAGTCAGTTTAATAAGTTTATACAGGATTAATTAGTTTATATAGGATTATTACGCACATCTTTTGTATTGGAAATCAACATCAATTATTATGAATCTGTTATCAACTATTTAGTGAGGATTATAAGGATTATTCTATTGGACATTTATTGGTGGAATTAAATGAACTATTCATTTGGATTATTACTTGGACTTCATTATTGTCAGATAAGTCATATATTATTATATTGTATACTTAATTTGTAAAATCATTATTTTTGTCTTATTAAAAGTTAATTTTGAGCCAATTTTGTTTTATCTTTGCTGACTTCAATTTACAATAACTTATTGGTCGTTTCTGCCACTTAACAATAAACTTTGACAAACTTCCATTAAGACGCCGTTGTTGTTGACTTCGAAAAAACTCTTACAAATTTGGTTAGATGAAAAAGAATCAGACATTGGTTTAGATGTAAAACACAGTGATATGACGTGTTTTTTTTTCTGGACCTGGATCAATCAGATTTCACATCAAAGCGTATGACTTGTCTCTTAAAGCCGTCTAATTTTAAGTCATAAGTTAAATATTCATTTTGAATGCAACTTTCCTGAAATATCTTAAAGAAAATCTCTTTAAAGAAGTCGGATTTTTAGCCACAAGTTCAATATTCATTTTGAATGCATCTCTTCTGTTTCGACTACCGGTTTCGACTTTACCCTGGATTGACCCACTGACAGTGTGACGGGTGCTGTGAACAGAGCAGGACATGCTTACCCTTCCGGACCACCTGATGTCGCTCTCGGTTTTTATGGGAGTTCACACACTGTCAGTGCTTTAGTTTTCAGTGTTGTCTTGTTTAATTTTAGTTTTGTCTTCGTCAGTAATGTTTGTCCTTGTCCATGTTTGAATACTTAAGTGATTACAAAGGCTTTTCAAAATTTCACCTTGGTACTGTTTGAGGGTTAGAGAAGTAACACGTACCATGGCTCTCAATTGGTTTTGTCTCAGGGTTAGAAAATGACAATAACCAATCAGTAACCTAACAGATCTTTCAAAACATATGCCTCACTGGCCGTGTGACGGGTGCTGTGTGCAGAGCAGGACATGCTTACCCTTCCGGGGCACCTGATGTCACTCTTGTTTATTGAGAGTTCACACTGTTAGTGCTTTAGTTTTTTGTGTTGTATATGTAACGTTCGTGTGTTTTGTGGGCATGTGGTGTCTTTGGTCTTCCGTCTTTTGGTGTTCTTGCTTTTGTCTTGTCTCTGGACTTTGATTTGTGTAATCTTGTGCTTTGTTCCTTCGGTATTCTACTGCCGTTGTTTTGTACCACTGGGCCGATATCTCTGCTGGTGGACGGTTCGTCCCCAAGGATATCATCCGCTCAGTAGCTAAGTATTACTTTAGCCATGAGAATAGAGAAACTAAAGGAACTTATACCGGCTGGGACGTCTCCCGGGTTAAAAAGGTCTCTTATCGATGAAGCTACGGACACGGGTTCATTGGGAAATTCAGGTGTCCAGAGTAGTTCAGTTTCAACTTTGACAGATTCTCAGGAGTCACTTTCAGATCATACCCTTTCTACAAGTAGCTCATTACATTCTGCTCCACAGATTAAACCTTGTTCAGTCAAATTACATGATATTTTGAATTTTCCCGAACACCAAACACAAGGTATAATTGCGCCATGCCGAGTGAAAAACTGCAAAACTTGTAACATTCTTATCACAGACACAAATTTTACCAGTAATTTAACCAACAAAACTTATCACACCAGAAGTTATGATGATCTGAATTGCTCCTCGAGAAATTTAATTTGCGGCTTGGAGTGCTCTCTTTGTTGACTGATTTATGTAGGGGAAACAAAAGATAGGTTGAACAAACGTATGTGCGGACACAGATACGAAGTGAAAGATAACAAGTCCCGACATGTTTACGCACATTTCAACCAGCCAGATCATTCAATCGTTAATATGAAGATCAGGATTATTGAAAAAATATATCACAAGTCAAACGACGCTACCCTAAGTACACCTTACCGTCTACAAAGAGAGGAGTATTGGATCAAAGAGCTGGGAACAGCAATTCCCTATGGTTGCAATGATAATATTAAAAGTGTAGGTAATCTTTCAAGCCCAGGATGCAGTTCTGTGAATGTGATGAATATCCTTAATGGAAGCCAGCGAAGACCTCGTAGTCATGGACATAGGCATTATACCGCCCCACATCTACATGCCATTTCAATTAATGGTCTCCTTCCATTTATGAAAATGCCACTAGGTATTCATCACATTCGTACAAAATTGTATTCCTTGCCACTTTCGAAACTTCATTCGTTTTACAAAGTATGTTTAGATTCAACTGTGACTGACTGGCATTCTCTGGAATATAAATTAACAGCTATCGTTATGGACATCGCCAATCACAGACTGTTCAAACCTGTTACAACTTCTGCAAATAAACCTGAAAACCGATCATTTCTTAAACTTCAGTTTGCTAACAAAGGCCTAGATGCCATTAATCTCTCCAACATTCTGCACAACAAAACAGTGAAATCTAACATTCCTCCTTACTTCAAAGACCAATCTGTTCCACTTATCTCTTATCCCTACACTAAATCTATTGCAACCATAATTTTCAATCACAAACGGGTATTGCGTGATTTCCAGATTGATGACTTTAAGGCCAAACCGCCTGATTGCACCTGCTCCTCTTCCCCATTCAACTATAGTCCTGCTGAACACGTGATAACGGGTGACCTAGATATCGTTGGAAACCAAAAATTACGAGATATTTTTTCAAAATGTCCAAAATTCCGTGAACCCCAGCACATCAACTGGAAGTATAACTTCAAAATTATGATGGATGCAGTTGAAGACTATGCCAGAATGTGGGCGAAGAAAGAAAAAGAAGATGTGGAGACATTTTCAGACTGGATCAGGTCGATTAAGTCATTAATCATGAATCGTATCCGGCGCTTGAAAACATCTATGAAAACTAGAACGCCCAGCATATTTGATGACCCTCTTGTTGCTAAAACATTGACAAACCTCCAGGAAAAATACGTCATAGTACCTGCAGACAAAGCTTCTAACAATATTGTGTTTGTATGCAAGAAACACTATTTAGACTGTCTTGTTAAGGAGATGGATATTGACACTTCATCTGGCAATCCTACTTATTCCCCAACTACATTATCAAGGGACGAGATAATCACAAATCACATTTCTGTGTTAGCATCATTCGATATCAAAGTTGATGAGAATAACAGTTATCTCCCTTATATTTACTGGGTGCCTAAGCTTCACAAGAATCCCTACAAACAGAGATTCATTGCAGGATCTGCCAGATGCACCACTAAGCCCCTATCCAAACTCCTTACCACTTTACTGACTGCAGTTAGAGATGGTCTTAAAAGCTACTGCGAAAAAGCCTATTCCACGAGCGGCGTGAATCAGATGTGGATTCTTAAAAATTCCAAAGATCTCCTTGAACAGCTAGTCTCGCATACTGCAATAGCATTCAAACTTTTGATTTTTCTACCCTTTATACAACTCTTCCCCATAATAAACTTAAAACAGTAATTTCCGATCTGATACATCAATGTTTCTGTACAAAAACCGGAGAACGCAGGTATTCCTATCTGGTAATAGGAAAAGATAAAACATATTTTGTAAAGAACCACACTGAGTCAAACAAGAAATACAGTGAAAATGACGTGATTAAGATGCTTGGATTTTTGATCGACAACATTTTTGTTGAATGTGGAGGCCGTGTTTTTCAACAGATAATAGGGATTCCTATGAGAACAAATTGTGCGCCACTTTTTTCCTTTTTTCGTATGAAGCAAAGTTTTTACAAGGGCTGATACAACAGAAACAAAAACAGCTAGCCCAGACTTTTAATTTCAGCTTCAGATATATAGACGATGTACTTTCTCTTAATAACCCAAAATTTAAAGAATATTTACATCGTATCTACCCCAGTGAACTTGAAATTAAAGAGACAACCGATACACCCGATTCTGCTTCATACCTTGACCTTTTGTTGTACATTGAAGAACATGGACGTCTGAAATCTAGATTATATGACAAACGTGATGATTTTGACTTTCCAATTGTGAACTTTCCCTTTCTCTGCAGCGATATACCTGCATCCCCAGCATATGGAGTATATATTTCACAATTAATTCGTTACTGTAGAGCGTGCAGTACATACAGTGACTTTGTGGAAAGAGCAAAAGCACTGTCACAAAAACTGCTGATATAGCCTTTGTTACTTTCGTCCCTTCAGAAATTCTATGGCCGTCACCACAACATCATAGATAGATATGAAATGTCAGTGTCACAAATAAAAACTGACATTTTCAGCTAGATTCGCGTCTTCCCTGATTTGACATTACCGATTTCGACTTTACCCTGGATTGACCCACTGACAGTGTGACGGGTGCTGTGCACAGAGCAGGACATGCTTACCCTTCCGGACCACCTGATGTCGCTCTCGGTTTCACACTGTCAGTGCTTTAGTTTTCAGTGTTGTCTTGTTTAATTTTAGTTTTGTCTTCGTATGAAATATCTGACAGTATATCATTGAAACTGCAGACAAATTGAAACACAGATTTTATAAGTTCATAATATAATAGAATTACAGGATTCAGCACAAGAGAGGAACTTTTTCATTTTAACACACTCAAGATCATTTATGAAAAAAGGAAGATTCAATCTACTCCTCGCAATTAATCTACCATGGTTCGTCGCAAGGCTTTATTAGATTAATTACCTTACTACCCTGTCAACTACCACACATAGACGGGGTATTCCCATACCCATCACCCTGGGAAGCGTGTGGAACCTTTGTTGACGCCTCTCTTAATAGGGGGAAATTGAAATTGAAAGAGAGTAAATACCGACAGGTGAGAGATACTTAGACTTTGAAGGAGGACAGTATAGGATTTGGATATTGATCATTACCAACATCAAACATCAACTGATTTATACAGCACGAAATTTCATAATGGTTTTTTTAAATATGATTTTACTTGAAAGCCCGAGTCCAGTCAAAATAGAACGCAAAATCTTCTAAAAGAAATTATGAACTAGGAAAATTGATAGGATGTATTAGTAGAAATTCTATGTAAACGTAGAACAGAACAACGCAAGATAGAATATGTTCTTGAGAATCCGAGTTGAACTACCTGGATTGAAACAGTTGTCGTGCTGCTCGTTTTAGTATACATGTACTTAGCTTTTTTATTTGTCTCTTTTCTATTTTGACTAACGTGTAGTTTTATTTTGGTGTCTTGTTTGTTTTTACATTATTTTATGTATGTTTGTGTTTGTTTTGGTTTGTACTGATTTTTACTTACAGTTCTTTATTTTTACTTCCTATTTGTTTTTGGGGTTTTTTTTTTTGTTTTTTTTGTTTTTTTGTTTTTTGTTTTTTGTTTTTTTTGTTCTATTTTACTTTTGTTTGTGTGATTGTTTTTTTTGTTTTTTGAGGGGGAGGTCCTTTGTTTTATATGTTGTTTTTATCTTTGGGGGGTTGTTCTCTTTTTTCCCTTGCTTATTTAGCGTGTTTTTTATATTTACTTTTGTGTATGTATGTTTTTTTTTCATTTATTGCATTTAATAAGGGTGTTTCTAAATATTTTTATTATTATTATTATTATTATCTACTTGTCTTATTTTTCTATTGAGGAGATATGTATATTGTCGGAAGAGCCTAACGTGCGGAATTTAAAAATTGAATCCGGTGTTATATGTGAATGTATTTCCTGTTTGTTTTATAACTGTTCATAACCACTACCACTAAAGAAATTTAAAACTTGAATCATTAAAAAAGATGAATTACGTTTATTTTTTACTAATTGGGTTTGGAGTTGTGGGATGCTCTTATTATCTTGGTAAGTACCATTATCTGAACATTTAGAATGTTTTATTTACATGAATTTGTCTTTTTTAAAATGATGTATGGTAAAAGGGGATGTATGATTGAAAAATGATTTCGTATATACAGTTGAGCCCTGTTTATCGTTCACTTCTAAGACCTATGATGATGTTGCTTCATACCAACTTTTGTAAACTGGCTACTTTTTTCTCTTCTAATTAACGTAGGTATCTAACTATAATTTCCTGTAAATTAAGGTCATGTAATTAGAAAATTAATGCAATGCTGAATATATCGGCAAACGAATACCGAAAAATATTTCTCGTCACTAGTGAGAGAACAACTCGCGTGGAATTTCCCGCCTAATCTTTTCGGAAAATAATCCTCAGTGTTTTACATTATCTCATTAGATAAACATTTTCTACAACTTAAACACGTTAATTATAAAATTTCTCACATCTTGTTAAATAAATTTTCAAATGTTTAAAAACTCGGCAAGCCTCGTTCTCAAACATTTGTAAAATTTATTTAACTCGATGTGAGAAATTTCACAATCAACTTAGTTCTCGTTGTAGAAACTATATTTCTAAAATCAAAAGTTAAAAAAAAACACGCACACGATGCAATTTATATTTTACGTGAATTGACACAGCATAACAAAGACAAAATAATTAATCAAAAATGATCAAGAAAATAACAAAAAAATAAAGTTTTTAATTTTGAACATCTCCACACACGGGAGGTATTAAAAGATGTTCTGGAACGGTAAGCATGATCTCCTCTATTCGTGGCATCCTTTACACTGCCTACTTTATAATTACTAGAATGTCAAGGTCAAATATTGACTTTGACCTTGACATTTGACCATAGACCTTGTTAGTGGCTAAACTTGGAAATACCCAAGTTGCAAAATAAACGTTAAATTTGGTTATGCTATACACGTGTTTCAAGGAGTAACCACTCATCAGCAGCATAAGAATAAAATAAAATGGAAAGCCATAATCCAAAAGTAGTAAAAAAGAAGTACTCAATACCAAAAATATTGAAATAGGAAGCCAAATCCATTACCAAGGACACCCACAGAGTGCCACACACGGAATGAAGCCTCAGTAATTTTAAGTGATTAGAATTTTGATAAAAATAGCAAATTTGTATAAAAAGCAAAATAAATTTTTCGTGTCAGACAAGTCTGACTATTGGGCTGATGAGTACCACCAGTGACCTCTGATCTTCCAGCAGTGACATCGGCCCAATGGTTTCAAATTACATAAATACCTAAAACAGATGATCAAATGTATGAAAAATTGTCCATCTTTACGATGTGTTACATCTAAATATTAACCTTTGACCCTAGACCTAGTTTATGGATAAACGTGAATAACATAATAGACGGCAAATGTATTGGAAAATGCGAGTATCATCAAGGTGATACATTTAATACTTTGGTTTCAACGGGAATGGACTATTTGTTTCGGACGTATGGCTTAAAATCGTTTTTCGAGGTCCGATTTTAGGGGTGTTGTCTCTCTCTTAAAGTGATACAAAATACAGGAAAGAACTTTAAATAACAAAAACGGTCACTAAAAATAACCAACAAAATATGGTCAAGGTCAAGGTCCTAGGTAACAACGTAACCATGGTGGAAGCATGTAAAAGTCCTTGCAATTGTTTAATGAACGAATGCCCTTTCAATTAGTATCATCATTATTATTCTTATTAATTTGGTTATAATGTAATATGTTGAACATGTTCACAAACTAAATATTTTTATTTTATTTTGTTCTATAGATTCTAATAGGTATTACCCGCCTAGAGTTGGCTTCCATGTGGGATTGACTCGCCATCGCTCGCTACATCCATCTGATACTATTATTTTTGACAAGATAATAACAAACATAGCTGATGCTTATAACAATGAAACTGGACACTTTACAGCACCATATGCCGGCATGTACACTTTCACTGCCACATTTCTCTCCAATTCTGACAGGCTTGGTGTTATGATGTTTAGGAATGAGGAATCGATTTCTGCAGCATATGCTGATAATGGTGGATCATGTACAACGACCGCTGTTGTGATTCTAAATGAAGGGGATGTCATCCAAATTCGGTATTGGGCACTTGGGGTAATTGGGAGAATCGAGGCTGAACTTTGCTATTTTTCTGGCTACTTTATCAATTAAAATAATTGTAATGTGAACAGAGATTAAGATGTTGAAGACGGTTTTTGTCCCACCATTAAAAATTTGTAGAATTTCTTTTCATTTCAAAGCATGTTTCTTATTATAAAAGTCAGAATTCAAACCCATATCCTCTTCAAGCAAGTGGAAAATGCAGAAATCATTACTAACTAAGACAATCTCAAGTTTGCTTATGAGAGATAATGATTCGCAATCGAATACCTCATTTGCAGATCCCTATTTCTTTATATTTTTTTCCAAATATTTACATAGAATTTGTTTTGTTTTTAAGACCTGTGATATAATATTTTAACATATTACACAATACAAGTTTTATGAAATTCACCGTGGAAATCATTAGGGACATAAATATATAATAAAGCAAGAAAACAAATTCTTTCAATGACACTTTAGGTCTCCAAAAATATGGTGAAAGAAGTATGGAGCCTGACCAAGATGTTTATATTAAGACAAAACACCAGATAAGTAGTATTTGAAGAAGACAATCAATTAGTTTGTTAACAGGGTTAACTTAATTAAAAAAGATAGAAGGAAACCTACCAGGAAACTGCACAAGAAAAACACAAATAAAGACAACAGACAAACGTAAACAATGACAGTAATTCGGGACAGTGGGACTTGGTACCAGCAAAAGTAAAAGCCAGCCGTAGGGTTAAAAAAACGTCACCACAATCTTGAAAGGAAAGAATCAAACAAAATGTTATTTTGAAAGATGCTGATCTGCCGACTAGCCCAAGGAGCGTAGTCTTCTGGCAAAAACTGTCACACTACGGAAGAAAAAACACAAACTTCCTGAAGAATCAACTTGTATTTCGGAAGACATCAGATGTATCAGTAAGAGGGCAGATTGTATAAAATCGTCAGGTCATTGGATCCAAAAGCAAATTTAACGGATTCATATAAAATATCCTGTCTATATCCCCTATTACATAAAGAATGAAAGTCACGTCCCAGTATTTCTGGAATTTTCATCAGTTTATGAAATTTTCACAACAATTCTGAAAAAAAAACTAGGATAACGAAACATTAGGCTGCAAAGAAATCTAACTATTTGTCTATCTTACCACCAAGAAATCATTCGCAGATTTATTAACATGATAACCGGAAATGAAAAACTACTGATTTTGAATATATCTCATAACAGGCACTGTTTGTTTAAGTATGACCCACCCGTCAAATTTGTGCAATAGATGATTATTTGAGACGTGTACCACACAGTGTTAAATGTTTTAAATACACACATGTAGCTCTTTTACAAAGTATAAGAGCTACATGTGTATACTACTCTTACAGAGTATCTTTGAATCTCTGAACCTGTATCCCTTAAGGTGGCTCACTCATCACTTTTTTTTTAATTTCTGTCAGATTTCAGAACTCCTCTAGTTTTCTCCAGTCTAATTGCTGAAAGCATTTTGCACACGGACCCCTACTTTTTATTTCATGAATGTCTTCTATTTGTCAAATTAGGACACCTGACAGTTTTTCTTAAAATTCTTGATATAACTTCCTAGCTTTAGACAAAAAAGAGTCCAGATGTTTAGATAAGGGAAAATCCAGAGAAATCCATTTCGCATCAAAATTGTCAATGTCTTTTATCTCCGTTAAAAGCATACGGACCCATATATTTCTTTTTATCATTTCATTTAATCTGCAGTACTTAATCAATTGAAATAGGTTGCAAGAAATCCTTGATAAAAACAACATCAGGCTTGAGCCTACTTAAGTTGAATAATGTTTTACGAAAATTTTCATTGATGAGTATGTAAATAAGCTAATTAAAATATAATATATTTAAAGTAAAGTACATAAAATAACCGTTTTGACATCTGTATATTACACCATTACTTTTACATCTGTGATACTTTCAATCTTAGCCACGTCCAAACACTCCAACAGGAAGAGGGCAAACATAGCTTAAGGTAGATTGAGCCTAATTAAATCAGATTTTCTTATCTAAAGATATGTGTATTCCTTTTCTCATGTTAATGATATGTCGCCTTGCACCTTTTTTCTGTTATTAGGCTTTGAAAATCTGGTCTAATTTATGTAGTATGTTACCAAAAACTTGAAGTCATCCGTCCAGAAGTTTTACAGTCGACATCACCATCTTGTGGACCGCTATGGGATATCTGTTTCCCAGATGACAACAGATCTTTCCTTTTAAGTTTAATTGTTGTTTCCTCCACCGGATTTGACCTTACTACCAAATTTGACAGGTTCACACGGCAGGTGTCTTATAAGAAGCAAGAGATGCTTACTCTTCCAGTGCACCTGATCTCACCCATGGTTTTTGTTGGGTCCGTGTTGTTTATCTTTGTGTGTGTGTCTTTGTTTTTCTTTTCTGTGCCGTACTCGTGTTGTGTCTTCTTTTCTTTGTTGTTTTCGATGTTGCCATTGTCCTTGGATTGTTCGTTGTGGATTGACGGTTCGGTTCTCATTTACTTATGTAAGATAGGTTTTCCCCGATTTGATATTTGACAGAAATCTGAAAAAAATTCCATTGTTCAACTTGTGATTGAGACAGATATTTTGTGTTTTAACGAATTTAAAAATATTTACGAGAAAAGAACTAATATGGCGAATAAATATGACGTCTGATATTGTCCCAATCTGTCATATTCCTCAAGTTATAGTAAAATTTTGCGACAAGTTGTCAGCTGGCCAGACTGTCGTTCTTTATTTTTTTTTTCACTTCAAACAAAATGTCGTTATATTTTTTTTTTTTCACTTCAAACAAACTGACGTTTTTTTTCTGTTTTTATTTTTTTTATTTTTATTATTTTTTTTTAATTTTATTTTTTCAATTTTTTTTATTACTATTATTTTTTGTTAGGCAGGGACTGTCGCGGTACTGCCAGATACTGCCAGATTCTTCTGATACCACTGACGTGTAGGTTACCAAATAGCATCCACTTTTTTGAAACTCTGTCGGTTTTTAACCTAAATTTAACGACCATGGACAAAACATATCAAACATATCATTCTGTATACTTCATACTATGGAGAGATATTTAAATTGATGATAAAGAGTTCATATTTGGCAATTAAAGTCATCAAGTTTTTTCACATACCTTATATTTCAAAGATCCTTCTCCGTAAATGTACAACAAAAAACCTGAAAATGAAGCAGAGATAGGTGCATCAGTATTTTTTGAGGTTTTTAACCTCAAAGAGATATATATAAAGTAAATATAATACTGGCGGACTGGTAGGTGCTTTTCCCGTTTTCCCGGCCCTTTTCTGCTCTCTCGTCCCCTTTCGCCTCCTGCCTCTTTTCTCCCTTGAATGGTCCTTTTCTCCTTTCTTGTCCCTGTTCCCTTGTCCACCCAAAATATTCTTAAATTTCGGATTTAAAGAGATGTAAATAAAGGAGTTGGCTATTTTTCATTTTTTGATTTCTTTATTTTGTTATTTGTTATTATTTTTATGTATATTTCTATAAACTCTTGTAAAAATTTGCTTCAACAATAAATAAATAACATATAGCTTGGAAGATGATAGAACAAATTACCCCGAGAATACATGGTCAACCGAAGCAGAGGTTGACAATGATTTTCGAGGCGTAACAATCTGCTTTGCACCCTGCCATCTATATGTAATTTATTTTATTATACTGAATGTGTTTTTTTTTAATTGCAATCATAATTGAAAATAACTGAACAATGAACAGAAGGTAACAGTGGAAAAATTGTCACCCGCTCAGTCATATGACAATTTTTGGGATTGCTACCCTAGCAGATTTTATAAAAATCTTACATATGATAGATTGAATTATCTAATAAATTTTTTTGTTAAGGAAAAATCTTCTAAAGTAAAATAGTATAAAGTGGTAGAGTTGGATAAAGAGAAGATAAAGCTATACAATTGGTGATACTATAGTAGATAATCATTTTTATTTTTGATTCATTTCCTTTAACTGCTGGTCCCAAAAATAATGCCTAATGACCAAATACTTACATATAGTATTATGCCAAATGTCCACAAAGATGCATAGATTTTGATCTAGGGAATAACACTCGGCTAATATTTGTTTTAAAAACTGGAAACTATAATATTTTTATTTTTAGATGCCATTGAATGTTCCCGTGGTCACTCTTCCTCTAATTTCTCATTTTGAAGAAAAAGCTATTTACGTGAAAGACCTCAAATACTTATTTGAACCAGAGAATGCTAGTTATTATTTACTGGTTTTTATAATTTTAATGGTATTAATGTTTGGATAAACTTGAATCTAAATTACCTATATTTTCATGGAATATGTAATAAGGGACCGACCATTTAACTTGAAGGGGGGTTATGGGTTTTTTTTTCTAAAAAATAATCTGGAGCCGATTTTATGTGAAAAAAAATATTTTGGCTGCCGAAATGATGAAAAAAAATTCTGACGGAGGCTTTCTGCCCCAAAAAATAATGTTAATTTTGAAAAAAAAAATTTTGTTGATACAAGTGAAAATAATTAATAAAAAAATTTGCTGTCCAGAAAAAAAACGTAAACCCCCCCCCCCCTTTTCAGGTTAAATGGTCGGTCCCTAATTTGATTAAATTCCAGTTTGAAGGGAAAAAATAATAAAATACAAGACTTATATGTGTTCTCCCCAAAAAATCGTGGATGAAATGTCCACCATAAGCTTTTTTACAATGGTTATATTTTACCACTGATAGATTATTGTTGTGTTGTATGGGGAAATTGTAATAATGAAGACCTAAACCGAATTCTAAAACTACAAAAAAGAGCAGCACGACTGATACTTGATGCAGATTTTTTGGCACCTTCAGATCCTCTTTTTAAAACTCTTGGATGGATGAAAGTTCATGATAGAATAAAATATCATAAATATCTGTTAGTTTATAAATGTTTGAAAAATGAAGCCCCATCATATCTAATCAATAAATTTCAGTTCCTTTCTGAAGAAAATCCTTATTCTCTGAGAAATGTTGTAAATGGTAATTTAAAAGTCCCAAAACCCAAGACTGAACTTTATAAAAAATCTTTCACTTATTCAGGGGCATCATTATGGAATGAACTGCAAAATAGAATAAGAAACTCACCTTCTATAAATTCCTTTAAGGAAAACATAAAAAAGTTCATTCTTCAACAACCTGTTAATGGCGATTTTTCACAATCAGATGAGTTTTAAAATTGTTTTTAATTGTATTAGTTATATTTGTATGTTATTTTTATGCTATATTTACATATTTGTTTATAATGGTTTACAATATATTATTGTTGAGGGCCTCAGGGAAGATTAGTTTGTAACTAACTGTGTTACCCTCTTGAAATAAAGCCTTTATTATTATTATTATTATTATTATTATTACAAATCAGCAAATAAAGAGCCCAAATTTACGAAAGCCGGAAGGGGACTTCCGAGTTCCGACTTCCGACTTCTTACTTCTTACTTCCGAGTTCCGAGTTCCGACTTCTTAGTTCGATGTTGCAATTCGGAAAGGTAGTCTTTCCGAATTTCAACATCGACTTTGGCATTTACTTTGAACTAAAGGTTTCATAGTTTATGGCTAATGGCGAAAGCAATAAAAATGATAGACTGAATGGCGTTTAGCGTCCTACTTTCAATATTTCAGCCAAAAACCAAGACGAGAACAGGTTTATAAAAACATGATTTATTTGGGAAAAGGAAAAACACTGGGAGGGGAGAATTCTGATTGCCACTGGTAAAAGTGGTAAAAGAGTATTAAGGGGAGTGAGCCTTGCAACCGGATATCTTCAGACTACAGGACTGTTGCAAGGAATCTCAAACGTGAACGGTCTTGCATTTTATGTGTAATAAGCGGTGAATTTTATTTGTATTATGTCTTCGACTTAGCATTAGCACACACCCTTAAAATGTGTTGAGTAATACTCTTTTACACCCCTTGACGATTTAGATTGTATTGTAAAGCTCTTTTGATTTAGGCAGGTATGATAACAAAGTTAGAGTGGATGCTTGGGAATGTACACGCTTGCTGGATTTAAACACATACCACTGTCAGACATCGTAGTGTTAAGTCAACTGCTGTAATCATACCTTTAAAAGAAACTACATTTATTTTAGAATTAGCATGAACCGAAGTCCACAAACTCTGTCAGAGTCTTATTTGAAGATTTCCTACTTCACTTTATCTTGAAGCACGTATTCATTAAAATTATAGGAAGTGCGCAGATGGAACTCAAACGATGTAATTAACAGTCAAACCTAGTATTTTTCGATTGTTTTGTTTTGTCCGCCTTCAATCAGATCTTTCAAAACAATATATACCTCACTGATAGTGTGACTGGTGTCGTTAGCGGGGCAGGACATGCTTACCCTTCCGGAGCACCTGATGTCACTCCCGGTTTTCATGGGAGTTCACACTATGAGTGCCTTAGTTCTTAATGTTATCTTTTTATTTCCGTGCATTGTAGCTGTCTCACGTCCTTGTTTTGTCTTTGTTTTTATCTGTTACCGTTTCTGCCATGTCTTTGGACTTCGAGTTTTGTAGTCATCGCTTCCCTTGTTCCTTCGGTATTCTACTGCCGTTGTTTTTGTTTTGTTTATTTTATTTATACTTTTTTCTTGGTTTGTTTTTGTTTTGTTTTTTGTTTTTGCTTTTAGTTTTTTATATCTATTTTGACAGTTTCGTACTTCTGGGCATAAGGTATGTATAATTTTTCATATTCTTTATACAATTTTCCCAATTCAGCCGTAAAATCTTTTCCATCCTGGAAAATAAGGACTTGCAATTATTCATAATGAAGGTATGAACAATACATTTTAATCATCACAATTTGGTGCTCATTTCCATGCTCTACATGCTGTCATAGATCTTCCAAATTCTTTCTCACTTCTTACTTCTAACTTCTGACTTCTTGCTTCTAACTTCTTACTTCTTAATTCTAACTTCTTATTTCTTACTTCTAACTTCTTACTTCTAACTTCTTACTTCTTACTTCTAACTTCTTACTTCTAACTTCTAACTTCTTACTTCTAACTTCTAACTTCTAACTTCTAACTTCTTACTTCTTACTTCCAAGTTGCAACCTGGACAGGCAAAGGACATTCAACCCGGTATTTAATAATATCAATACTTTGATTATAAGTAAGACTCTTTTTTATATTGATCCTAGCATAATAGACATGTTACAAAAGGTATTATGTTTACGAGTATGTCCACATTTATGTCTAGAACGACCGATTTAAAGAGGGGTAATCTCAAAACATCTATTGTACATCATATTATTCCTTTTTTGAATGTGCAGCTAACAAATATGTTGCACTTTCAGAATGCAATAACTTGTGTTAGAAGCACTTTACCCATGCAGATTACACATTTTTCTTTCTTTAGTTAGACTAGATCAATACTTAACAGCGGGTATTTAAACTATTTTAACATAGACTCATGGTAATGTTTCTCACAAGTTTGTGTCGCATTTTAAAGCCCTTCACATTAGGTAGAAAATAAATGTATTTTAATGACATGTAATTTGCTGCCCATATATGCCACACCCTTAACGAGAATCACACACTGAAGAATGAAACAGTTGTCTGATGTACGGTCGGCTCGAATAGTTAGTATGTCTGGTGATCCGTTAATCTTTTTATTTTAATTTTCACCTGTTACCAAATAAATTGTGTTATTGTGATAGTTTTAAATGGTATTTCTTGTTTGAAAGCTTGCTGCGTACTTTCAATCAATTAAATTAATAATGAAAATCAATGTATAGTCCATGCAACATATGGAAAACAACAATAAAAGAGTTGTTCCATTGCTTGGTTTAATCACGTATTTGTAGATATTATGTCTCATGATTACATGTAATTTATATAATTCAATGAAAAAATTACTTGGTTGTAAATAAATATCCAAAAATTTAAAATAAAAATATATCAAGATATACTTTAAACGGATCCGAATTACACATGCACGAGAGCACTTGGTCAAATTGTAAATCTTCGACAGATCCATTAAGAAAAAAATATTATTTAGTTAGTTTTAAAGGCAGGAGTGAAATATAATTGTTTTTTTAACCTTTTTCTGAATGAGGAAACACACAAGACATGAAATGATAAGAATTATAGGTAGTCGAATTCACAATGGAAATTAATGTGTCTTATACAAATTAATCGCCTTATGCCTATATATTATGGCTTTGCAGCTATATTTTTTTAATCACATGTGCTTCGGGTTATTGACTGCCCCTAAACATGAATGAAATACACATATTATTCTATATATTGTAGTCGCATACACAATGGATTCATACTAAATTTTTTTGATAAAAAAGATAGAGTCACCAAACATGGTCCAGCAATACTAGTAAGTCTTTTTTATAACGAGTCCCGGACAAGGGGGATGACTTTGGAAGAGACTGTGTAATATTGAAGAAAAAAAATCAAAATCTATTCAATTAGGTCAACAATTCTAAATAAAAAAGACACCAGGTACGTCAATATCCCCGCAGCGGAAAAGCAAAGTACAAATAACTGAAATAAAGGATTGTCAAGAGTGTCGTCTTGTTTCGTTCTAGTGTGTAATTCGAAAATTCGAAAATTAAAATGCTGTTAAAGCAGGGAAATGTATTAAGTAATGAGATAGCGTGTGAAAATTGAAGATAAAATCTTTATCAAATAGTTGAACTTGGTTGACGGACATTTAGAATTGACTGAGAATTAAATTTCCTGAAACGCGTGAATTCTGCTTTTTATTTACTGAATTGATTATAGCGGGAAATCTAGTGGTATAAAATTATCTCCCTTCTAGAAAAGCTCTTCTGTGTTCAAAACTTTTTTAGAACAAATTAATAGCATGGCGACGAAAATAAACAATCGACAAAATGTCAAGATTTCAAAAGAAATAAACAAATACAATATTTAGTGAAAACGTCATTCAATTCCCAGATCTTTACTTTGTGGTTAAAAAGAGATTAAACTTGCCTCCAAGAAGAGGTAATATGCGAATTCCTTACATAATTTACTGTCGTGATGAAAATATTCAACGGAAAAACTGGTCAAAATTAATTGCTATAGGGTGTTAAATGCATGTACCCAGACAAAATTATATATACAGATAGATTTTTTAACATACTTTACTTATAGGTCAATTTAGTGACGATTCTTGCATAAGAAACGCGGAGATCCAAAACGCATTCTATGTAACTATGCAAAATTATATCGTCTTGAAACAACGCCATTTTCCCTTTATACCCAAGATCGCAAAGGGTAATCATCAAAACAAGATTTCATTGGTTCAATCAAGGAAAAGGGCGTGCCTCAGTTAAAGCCCATTCAAAGACCCCACGTGCTTACTGAGTAAAAAACGATTTTGTTTATGTAAACAAGACGGTTACCTGGTAGAAATGGTCGTTTTATATACATTATTTCGTCGAAACCACTGCATGCACCCAGTCCAAAATTTGCAAATGAATCGATAAATATTTAATTGCAAAATTTATTTTTTCCTAAAATTTTCCGTTGTAAAGAAATGCCTAGATCCAAAACCCTTTGGAATCAGGTATATTCCGGGAAATCTCATTTTTCATTAAATATATGCAAGAAATATCAAAATTTTTTAAAAAAAATGTCATTTGTCAACATCAAGATACATCACATGAACATAACAGAGTATAAATTCTCTTGTTATAAGTAACTTTTATCAGGTCTTAACAACGAGTTATACATTGAAATCGACATTTTTATCTTTTCTAAAGGAGAGTTCATATTCTATTGTTTAAATACCGCCGGATTTCAGACTGTATCCCACACTGTTTATTACACTTCAACATATTCATCGGCATAAGCTTATTCATACATGTCTAATAGGACTTTGCGAAGACCAACCGATAAAACGGTGTCTAACGTCCAACTAGCGAAATATTTCAACTTTAATTCAAGACGAGAACAGATTTTTGAATGCAAAATCAATCTGGGAAAATGGAAAACGCTGGGGGGTAATTGTACATAAAATTTATGTTTCCATGGCAACGTTCTGTCTTAATCGTGGCAAGTTAGAGGGGGGCTTTTGATTTAAGAAGTGTATTGATTTTTTTGCATGAATATGTTCCGCAAAGGCGGCCATGTTTTTTGTCAGATCGGAATAAAATGTGCAATCCTTGTGCAAGCCTTGTACATTTGTAAAGGAACTTCCATATATGGATATGACATCATTCCAGTACAGTTTGGTTGAATTTGCTTCCATAAGTTCTGAGCAGATGACGAAAATAATGTTTTTCCAATAGGGTTCAATGTTAAACTATGTTCCTCGCTGGCAGGTATGTTTTGTGTTGGATCAGAACGGAATGGGCAGTTTTTGTTAATCGCCTTCAAAATTGTTTAATTGGTTTCAGAGGAGATGATCAAAATGTGAACAATTAACGGACGGACGGGTTAGGTGAGCTAAAAAAAAAGATTAATTAAAACTCTTTTTCGGGATTATAGAGTTGGGGCCAATGCAAGCTGAACACGATTTTCTGTATCTACAATTTGTTATTGAAAATTGAATAAGTTTATATTTCTAAATGCAAACCTTTACCTACTATTTTTATTAGACATAATGCAAATAAAACACATAGCTTATTACATACAAAAATACAAGACCGTTCACGTTAAAGAATCCTTGCAACAGTCCCGTAGTATGTAGGTTAACGGGTTGCGAGGCTGACTCCCCTTCACCCTGATGTCTTGATGTTGGATTTTGGCTGAAATGTTGAAATTAGGACGTTAAACGCCATTCGATCCATCAATTAATTTTTATTGCTTTTGCAATTACTCATAAACTAGAGGAATAATATAATGAAACCTCAGTCCGAACATTGACAATATTAATACCGAAGTCAGTGTTGCAATCCGGAAAGGCTACGTTTCCGGATTGCAACATCGAAGTAAAAAGTAAGAAGTTTAGAAGTAAGAAGTAAGAAGTAAGAAGTTAGAAGTAAGAAGCAAAATGTTAGAAATATTTTGAAAGATATACGACACTGAGTATGTAGAGCAGGGAATGAACACCCAACTCTCATCCTTAAAATTTATGGTGCATCCCTTTACTTGCCTAGTATTCCAGGAGGGGTAGATTTTAATGCTGATTTTTGAAAAATTCTAAAACGAATGTGAGGTACTTTCAGTACTCTTCTCTAAAAGGATATTATCCATAAAACTTGGAGCCTGCGTGTATCTAAATCAACTAAAAATGAATCTATGTGTTAAAGGTTAATGCACACCTTTACCCGTTATTTTTATTGGACATAATGCAAATAAAACAAATCGCTTATTACAAACAAAAATGCACTGCCGTTCACGTTAAGGAATCCTTGCAACAGTCCCGTAGTATGTAGGTAACAGACTGCAAGGCTGACTCGCCCTTCATCATTAATCTAATCACGTTGATAAATTTGTTCTCATCTTGGATTTTGGCTAAAATGTTGAAATAAAGACGTTCAACGCCATTCGATCCATCAATCACTTTTTATTGCCTTTGCATATTAGTCATAAACTAGAGGAATAATATAATGAAACTTCAGTCCTAACATTGACAATATTAATACGAAAGTCAGCGTAGCCTTTCCGGATTGCAACATCGAAGTAAGAAGTAAGAAGTTAGAAGTAAGAAGTTAGAAAGTAAGGAGTAAGAAGTGAGAAGTTAGAAATAAGAAGTTAGAAGTAAGAAGTTAGGAGTACGAAGTAAGAAGTACTAGAAGATGGACATATTTTGAAATATATTTATATAACAACATCTGAAGCAGGGAATGAGCTCCAAACTCTGATCATTAGAACTGTATCGTTCATCCCTTTATAATGAAAATTACAATTGCAAGTCATAATATTCTAGAAGGGGGAAGATTTAAGGATGTATTGACACTGCTCTGAGTTAAAATCCAGCAAATGTGTATGTATCCATGCATCCACTTCCTTGATTTTATGGACTGGGTGATAAACTTTTCCTCCCAATCTTATTACTCTTACCTTGATGTACTCAGTTCCACCATACAACCTATATCGTCTCGAAGGGGTGTATAAAAAGAGGATGAACAAAAACCAAATCAATCTTTTCCGATTGCAAGAATTTATCTTCAAAGGACTATTGCAAAATTGAACACGATTTCCTATATATGAAGTTTTCTGTCAATTGAATTAGTTTATATTTCAAAATGCACACCCTAAACTGCTGATATCTAAGACATAAAAGGGGGTCTTGAAGGTGTCCGGGCCTTTTTTTTTGGAGCGGGAATCGTGAAAAATACCCTTTTATAATAGGCGTGATGCGTGACTTCATAGAATTTTTAACGTGAAAGCCACAAATTTATGAGTTTGATAAAATGCACGATGGGTTCTTCAGGACCCAGATAATACAAAATACAACACCTTTCACGCCCAAGAAGTAGGTAACCAGAGGTAAGGCTTACCCCTGCCCCTCAACCCTTTTAATCAGTGGTATTCAAAATTACTCCCTTCGCCGCGTTTCTCTGTTCCCGGATTGATTGTTATCGTCTTGAATTATAGTTGAAATATTGCTAGTAGAAGGTCTAACACCATTTAAGCTATCAATCAATATTTATTGATTTCGTGACAGGTCATAAACTATGAAACTTTCAGTCCTAACAAAACTGACAAAAATAAATACCGAAGACGATGTTGCAATCCGGATTGCAACATCGAAGTAAGAAGTCGGAACTCGGAAGTCCCCTTCCGGCTTTTGTACAAATTTGTGTAAAACTTCCAAATTTTAATTGTTATGAAAACCATAGTACTTGCTAATATTCTTTTTTTTTTTTGTATACATTCATTTATTAAATAGAAAGGCCAGTAAAATTTTGTGAACCTATTTTAAATATTTCTTTGCTATCCATTTGAACTTTCAAGAAATTATATTTATTTTTCACGTTTGAAATGACATTTCCATATAATTTCAGCTAATATAAAAGGCATATGTTTCAATATGCAACGGTTTTACCCAGTTTTTGTCATTTTGTCAGTAAACTTTTTCTTCTTTCTTCTTTTTTCCGGGGGTGGCCTGGATATTACAATCGCCTAAAACTTTGTTTATTTATAAGATCTTGTAAGGTTTAAGCTAAAAATCAAATTCAAGGTTTCCTTGAAAGAATCGTCTTGAACTTATATCATGGAGGTGCAAATATTTGAAATTACGGGCCTTTAAACAAAATGCCAACTTTGAAAATTAAATTTAGACAAAAGGTAAATCATTAACATACATGAATTACCCAAAAACAAAGTACAGAAAATATTCAAATTTTGTTGCAATTTTATTGGTGAAATGAAGTTGCATCAATTAGGAACCGGCCTTCGACCCCATTTATAATAAAATGTGACCATAGTCAATAGCTACGACATCGTCATTTCGATGCACCATGGTGTCCCCTTTTCCAAACATGTATTCGGGAGATGTGTGTTATTCTATTAACCCAAAATCTTAAAAATCGACTATCATACGCACCTGCTGTTGTGCTTCAGATTGTTGCACACCTGTAATTTTTCTAGCTTAATGTGAGTATGACGGACTTTGATATAGAGAAAATGGAGGTAGTAACAAAATTACTTAACAGGATTGTCCAGAGAAAAATAAAGTCCCGCCTAGTCTATGCGTATTCGTTTATGCGGAATTCCTGGACCCAGACTGGTTTGGTGAATAAGCAATTTTTTTATATAAAAATGCCTATCACTCCCTATCCTTAACAAGGTTGACAATACGAAAAAGAGAGGAAATGGGGTAAATGTCAGTATATATATAACATAAAGCTAAGAGGGTGGCAGAGCAGATTGTTACCCCGTGAAAACATTGCCAACCGATGCGAACCAAAGGTTGACAATATTTTTCGAGTGGTAACAATCTGCCCTCTCACCCTCCCAGCTATATGTTTTTGGTTTAATTATACTGAATGTTTTTTCTTTCAATCATTATTATCAAAATCATTGACCAATGAACAGAGAGTAACAGAGAGTTACAGTGGAAAAATTGTCACCCGCTCAGCCATATGACAATTTTTGTATTGTTACCGTATATACATATCACATATGATAAATTGAATTATTTAATAAATTTTTGTCACGGAAAAATTTTTTAAAGTATAATAATCTTGGTTTTTATCAGATTGGACAGACATCTCTTATCCTAAAGTTGAAGTGAGACTACAGAAAAACTTTCTTTGTCATGTGAGAGAAGAAATTGAGGGATTTATTAATAAAACTTTTTGTTTCAGTGAGAGGTAATTAAAAAACATCTTAAATGCATATGGTTGGTTGGTATGTTAACAGAAGATTTAAAATACATCGGCAAACGAATACTGAAGCAAAAATGAGGAACGGGCAAATTCAAAAATCCAAAATAAAAAATCAAGGCAATTTATATCCAACACGAATTTAGACAGCATGAGAAGACAAAACAAATGAACAAAAAATAACAAAAATGCCACAAAAGCAGTGTGAACCCCTGCAAAACCGAGGTATCATCAGGTTCTCCGGAATGGTAAGCAAGATCTGATAGTCACACTGTCAGGGAAAAATCCAGTTTTGTCACAGTCGGTATTTGTCAGTCCAGTAATGAACTAAGGATCTACCCGAAGATGTCTCTTATCATTGTAAAATAAAAATGCATGTAAACGTCACATGTTTTGGGATGTTTTATATACTTTACGAAAGGATATGGAGTAAGGAAAGCCATAATTTCAAAAAATGTTAAAATGCATAAAACCAAACGAAATCCGAATAATCAGTAATATCAAATTTAGCTAAGGATAAAACTACGATGGTGGGAGATAATCCTTCGGTTTTAGAATTACATAAATTTAGATAATAGTAATTGAACAAAGTGTACACATGAGATATTATCTAATGTACAATTACAAAAACAGGAAAACAGCAAACACCTACAATGGCCAGGAACTACAATCACATGCCACAATCTACAAGCAAACTGCACCAGAAAAGCAATAATGAAAACAAGAGACAACCATAAATAACGATAGGAACTCGGGATAGCCGGACTTGGTACCGGCACCAGCAAAAGCCAGTGGTAGGGTTAAACCGGTTTACATTTGTGTTGTATGGGTACCCAAACCTCCCCTTTCTCTATCCCGTTTCCGTATAGTATCATAAACACGCGAATAAAACCCAATACAGGTAGACTACTAACTCAACAAGTACACCATATCTAAGAAAAATAAAGAGCATACATCTCTACCACGTGGAATTGTTTTACCAACTCCACACTGCAATAAAAGGCAAACTCCTGTATTAAATATTTTACGAAAGGATATGGAGTAAATGAACAGGAGACCATAACACATATGTTAACTCCAACTAAAAATAATTTTAATGAGCTGTATGGCCATTTCGGAAATTAATTCCTCATCAGCAGCATCCAACAAAGGAAATCCATAATTTCAAAAAATGTTAAAATGCATAAAACCAAACGAAATCCGGATAATCAGTAATATCAAATTTAGCTAAGGAAAAAACTACGATGGTGGGAGTTATGCTGTAATTGTTACGTTAAAAATTTGATGAGCGCTGAAAGAAACTGGAGACTAAATTTTATAAGCCGGTATTTCAGGTATGTGTCATGTGGCTATCTACCTGGATAGCATATATATTATTTACCGTATTTAGACCATGATATTTTTGTGATTTTAAACTTATTAAATGATAATGAATGTACGATATACATTATTTATGTTTTTCTGAAAACTAATTTTCAGTAAATGGGAACAGATTGCTCTTCATTTGAAAAATCTGATAAATTAATAAATTTTTACACCTAAGATGCCGATTATTGAGATTCAATCCGATGTTTATTTGATGTGAATTTTCTGTTATGCACAATTGAACGAGTGAATGCCAATTTTGAAAAATATTAAGTTAAGGAATCGAAAAGGGCAGACTTCAGCTTCAGGTAAGAATTTTAATGTAAGAAACACGGTGACTCACTGAGCAATATGGGACTCGTGAACACATTAACCTTCTGTGATATTTATCAACACGAAAATATCAGACAGCCTATATTAATTTCGGTTCAACAACAAAATATCCACACTTAACTAAAAGGACAATTAAAGACAGTGAGAAATACTATTTATCTGCATTTATCGAAGCCCTGATTTAAAAGCTTACGAGTTAAACTATGTCATTGCAAAATATCTTGATAGTGACTAAATGCTCTAGCGTAACAATAAAATTAAGAAATTTATACTCCATACGCTGGGGAAAATGGAATATTACTGTTGAGGTGTCGCAAGTTTACAATATCAAAATTGATATCGTCTCTTTTGTCATAAATTCGTGTGCTGAGGTTGCCAATGTCGTCAAACTAAAAACGAAAGAGAATGGTCAGTGTCTGTAGTCTCCTTTATTTCAAGTTCTGGTGGATATATTAATGGAGTATAGTCGGCAAATTTACTATTCTTAAGCGACAAGACATCATCAATATATCTGTAGGAGAAATTAAAAGATCTAGCTTCGTTTGACCAAAAAATCTGTTTCGTAAGTGTAGAAAAACAGGCCGGCTAAAGCTTAATTGTTGTTTCCTCTACCGGATTTGACATGTTCAACACGGCGGGCGTCTTAAAAGAAGCAGGAGATGCTTACTATACCGGTGTATCTGATCTCATCCATGATTTTATTGTGTGTGTGTCTTCAATTTTCCTTTCTGTGCCGTGCATATCTTGTGTCTCTGTGTCTTTGTTGCCATTTTTCCTTGGATCATTCGTTTTGAATTAACGGTTCAGTTCTCACCGACTTTTATTTAAACTTTCAACCAAAGTGTGATTCTGTATTATATTTGATATGATTAATTAAGCTTCTTAAGGAGGAGTCATTGTACTGTATATAAAAAATAGCCCCCCAAAAAAATAATAGATTCTGTTCGATGTACGAAATATCGAAATTCTTGTACATTAGACTTCTTCATGTACGTACATTAATAAAGAACGTGTTCGGTTGATTGAGAAAGGTTACGTTCGATGTACAATTAAAACGTATAATCCTTTGCCACCTTCAGATTCGAATGAATTAGAGGGGATACCTACATATAATATGAGAAAAATATAAACACATTGACGAGAGAAACTATACAACCGTATGTACGGTGTAAGGTGTATGGTGTAAAGTACATAATGGTGTAAGGTGTTAAGTGTATGGTGTAAGGTGTATGGTGTAAAATACATAATGATGTAAGTTGTATGGTGTAATGGTGTATGGTATATGGTGTAATGGTGCTGGTGTGTGGTGTATGGTATAAATTTTAATATAACGTAGGATGAATTTTCGTGTGAGACAAGTCTGACTTTTGGACTGGTAAATACCCTTTTGTCCACCACAGTGGCATCGGTCTAATGGTTTAAATGTACAAAAATACCAAAGTTGCATAATAAACAGTAAACAAAAAAAATCATGCAACAACTCACTACAACAACTCGTCTTCAAATTATGATTTGGTCATGAGTTGAAGGTGAGAAAATTTCACATGCAAATGAGCCAACAATTCATTAATTTACATATGCAAATTTTGCAATGGATCAACTTCAGATCGCTGTCAAGTCGTTACCAACTCGTGTAACAACTCATGAACAACTCGTGTCCATAATTTCATACCGATTTATTGGGATGCAATGGATCGTTTTCAAACCACTAACAAATCGGAAACAACTCGTGTAACAACCCATGAGCAACTCGTTTCCATAACTCCATCACAATTTATTGGGATGCAATGGATCCTTTTCAAATTGGTAACAATGAATGTGTACACATACAATATATATGTATTTTATGTATGATTTAGTTACACAGACCTGTGTAGATATGACGGAATAAAATAATTTATCATCCATCCTCATGGTTATATTGGCCTGCAGAGCCTTTCCGCAAAAGCCCTATCTGGTTGACCCGGATATATCAGAGGTTGACCTGGATATATAAAGGGATTCTCCCAAAGCTTCAAAGGAAATAACTTTTTTTCAAGGTTTCAAACGAAATCAAATTTGTAAAAATAAACATCGATCTTTTGCATTTGCTCTTTCCGATTAGGTATTCAGAAACGGAATCATGATAGATAAACTAGATGTCAGAAAAATTGTAGAAACTAGGTCGTTGATATATCCTGCAGAGCTTTGACGTTTTCACATTATGACGTCATAAAAGCTCCGAGGAACAATGGAATGTCGTAACAACCAAAGGTTGCTGCAAAATTCAAAATCGACATTATTTAGAGTATTTCGGTCAAAATATTCACCCAGTTACAAGACCTTTGCCAATAAAATGATAAAAAAACTACAAAACATATTTTAAGCTGAAAATTGCTGAAAAGGCGAGAATGGCATGTTTGTCGAATTTCCCGCGCAACTTTGGGAGGATTTGAAACCTTATTTCAATAATTACAAATCTAAAATACAAAATAAAGGATGATAAACAAGTTATCGGGCTTTTGACAGCTGATGTATTGTAAAATATCACCCCGCTCGCCAGAATATGAAGCTGGCTCACGAGTTGATATTTTACGATACATAGCTGTCAAGAGCCCGATAATATATACATCTTGGTTACCTCTCACTCCAGTATTTAAACTTAGTTTTGTACATATGTGAATACAGAAATACAGAAATACTTATGTTCATTAACAGTGTCAGATAGATTAACTGGCTCACATTGTATGTGATGATAAATAAGAAGTGAAACATTCAGAAATCTCAAATATAAACTCTATCTGAATTTCACTATAATCCATTCCAAACATTATAAAAAAAACTTGTAAAAAAGACTTAATACAAAATGTATATCATTTCATTTTACAAACACATTAGGCCTGCTGAAAATTGTTCCATATGTTTGAAAATGCACAGGAAGTGACCTAAACTAAAGTTGACCAATAAATGAAAAGCTTTCTTTGCAACAAATCGTTACCATATCATCTCACTATTACATCAAACTTTTATTACAAAAAAAAATCGCTTTGAAATCATGTCCTTGTCTCCAACAAAGTCAACAGATCATGAACAAATCATTTTATCACATGAATGATGTTAACAAATTGCTTTCAACTCGTTTTCAGTTAAAATTAAAGTTAAGAACTCATCAACAAATCGTTCCATCACATGAAACAAGCTAACAAATCATTTTCAACTCGTTTTCACTTATAACCAAAGTTAAAAACTCGCCTTCAAATCACACGTGCCCCAGAAATCGTTAACAGATCATAGATGTCCTTTTACCTGGTACGAGTTGTTAACGAGTTGTTGAATAGATCATTTTCAAATCATGGTAATAACTCGTGATTTCATGATTTGAAAGCGATTTGATCTTGGTTTATTGAAAAATGTGTCTGTTTGGCGTGATTCAAGGAGTAACCTCTCATCAGCAGCATTAGGATCAAATGATATGGAAAACCATAATCCAAAAAAGACCTGGATTCATAACACTCTGAAAAAAAATCAGTGATTTTGATATCGACAGAATATTGTCTTACGACCAAGCAATCACCATCTCCCTACGTAGCTGTACCAATGGGTTATAGAAATGAATTGGTTAGCTAAATATCTATTAATTTTCATTCAGGCACAAGTGGTTTAGAAAAACTCTTGTAGTTGGCGATCGCGTTTCTAGAATACCAGAATTATTGACAATTCTGGAACAAAAGTTTGTTCCAGAATTTCCAAATATTTAGTAATGCTAATTGAGTCAACAATTTAATCAAGGATTGTTTTCCAGAATTGTTACCATATCATTTAAATTGTGAAACTGTAGTTATTAAATAAAATCAATGGTATGATTATAAATTATTTCAATATTGTTTATATTAAATTATGATATTTCATTTCTTTAGAAGTTAAGAATTGATATAACAACAACTTATTTTTGTGACATATTGCTGGCCTTTGAAAAGGGCCGTTTCTTTCAGATTAGTATTCATCTAAATTAAACCTTGTACTGCTCTGCAATATGCGCCATGATGTTTTCATAATCTTGATCTCCGGTACGAGATTGTTTCAAGGCTCAAATGTTTTCGCACAAGATTCTATGGAGATCGGATCACGATAAAATTCAACAAATCAAAGCGGTTACCAAACATGCGTTTGATATTTGATAGGTTAAGGCCTTCTTAGCGAGATCAAATACGATATCCATTTATTTTCTTAGATTAAGTCACAAGTAATAATAATGTTCTGTTGATAATAGAAATTTGCGGTTTACAAATTGACAGCAAATTGATAACCAATTAGACCATATTTTGTATCCAGGTAAAAAAAAATCTTCCTTTTTTTCAGATTGATATTCGACAGTCACAAATGACAACAAATTGAAAGTCAAAGTATACCAGAGTTCATATCTTGGCCAAACTAGTAATTTTGAATCTATAAGATTGATGTTTCCAATGTTGTCATTTTCTTTGGATTGACCCTTTTGAATAACAAAATACCGCAGTAACTGTTAATTTATTCTGTGCATATGCGCATTTTGACAACTTATGTCTCATCAGTGCAGATCAAACCACAACATTTGGAAGTTCGTTAAGGGAAAAACGTGTAAAAGCTAATAGAGAACAAATAAACAAAAGGATCTAAAAAGAAACGCCAAAATTTAGCTCAGGGCAGAGCTATGCATGAGGGAGATACTCCTTAGTTTTAAACAAAATTTTGTAAAATATCGAAATTGAAAGTTTCAATATGTCGGTCCTCGGGTCAGCACCGAAGCAGTGACTTCTGGGCACGTGCTACTGGGTTAGGAAATACCCCGGGGACTAACAGTCCACCAGCAGAGGCATCGGCCCAGTGTTAATAAATAACAAAATACCGAAGTTACTGTTAATTCATTTTCTCCATATGCGCATTTCGACAACTTATGTATCATCAGTGCAGATCAAACCAAAACATTTGAAAGTCCGTTTATCGAAAAACGTGTAAAGGCTGATAGAGAACAAATAAACAAAAGGATCTAAATAGAAACGCCAAAATTTAGCTTAGTACAGAGCTATGCATGAGGGAGATACTCCTTAGTTTTAAACCAAATTTTGTAAAATTTAGATATTGCAAGTTTCAATATGTCGGTCCTCGGATCGGCACCGAAGCACTGACTACTAGGTTAGTGAATACCCTCGGGGACTAACAGTTCACCAGCAGAGGCATCGGCCCAGTGGTTATAAATAACAAAATACCGAAGTTACTGTTAATTTATTTTGTGCATATGCGCATTTCGACAAATTATGTCTTATCAGTGCAGATCAAACCAAAACATTTTGCAGTCCATTAATCGAAAAATGTGTAAAGGCTGATAGAGAACAAATAAACAAAAGGATCTAAAAAGAAACCCCAAAAGTTAGCTTAGGGCAGATTTATGCATGAGGGAGATACTCCTTAGTTTTAAACCAAATTTTGTAAAATTTAGATATTGCAAGTTTCAATTTGTCGGTTTTCGGGTCACCACCGAAGCACTGATTACTGGGTTGGTGAATACCCTCGGGGACTAACAGTCTACCAGCAGAGGCATCGGCCCAGTGGTAATAAATAACAAAATACCGAAGTCATTGTTAATTTCTTTTCTACATATGAACTGATGATTAGGTTCTCACTTCAGTTTTCGATACTCGCAGATTAATATTCATTATTCACAAATTTGACATTTACTTGATAAACCAAGTAGGCTATAGTTTATATCTAGATCCAAATATCAATTTTGTAATTTCAGATTGATATTCAGCCACCTCTTTTCGCCCTTTCCCGATACCTTCTCTCCTTTCTCTATGCCCTAAAAACTGCTAGGACCAAGATACAAAACCTGGCATACTTCGTTTATTAATTTGAAGTCATTTGGTGAATATCAACTATGAATCTCCAGATATCGAATTTCAGTCTGAAATTCAAAACTGATATTTGGACCAGCTACAAACCCTGGTACACCTGATTTATCAATTGAAAGTCAATTTTTAAAATTTTCAATATCAATATCTTATTCAAAATTCAAAGTCGGGCCAAGATATTAACTTTGTTTGTCCATTTGATGTCGTTTTGTGAATATCGAATATCAATCTGAAATTCGTAATTAGTATTTAGACACAGGTAAAAACTTTGGTAAACAAGTAATTGTTCCGGAATTGGTAAATCTTTAATAATGCTTATTAAGTCAACAAATTAATCAAGGATTGTTGTTCAAGAATTGTTACCGAATTATTTTAATTGTGAAACTTCAGTTATTAAATAAAATTAATGCTATGGTTATATTTTATTTCAATATTGTTTATATTTAATTATGATGATTCATTGCTTAAGAAGTTAAGAATCGATATAACAACTTAAATTATTTTTGTAACATGTTGTTGGACTTTGAAAAGGGTCGTTTCTTACAGATTAGTATTCATCTAAATTAAAGCTTGTACTGCTCTGCAATATGCGCCATGATATTTTCATAAGCTTGATCTCCGGTACTCCTCCAACGGAGACGACACATCTTTCCGTCCAGATAACTTGGAAGGGACGTGTAGCGACCCTTTTATTACTTTGAATCAATACTGTGCCTTAGCAAAGTAGATCTCAATAGTTTGTGTGTGAACTAATGTATCTTGGTCGACGAAATTGAAATTCGAATTATTCAATAGAACGTGACAAATTATTTCATACTTAGACATTTTCAGATAATATAAAACGGCGGGATACGATTTAAGGTCTGGTGTTTATAACAAAATGCGGAAGTTTCTTCAGTGCATATCAAATTAAAACATGTTGAAATCCATATACCGAAATATGTGTAAAAGCTGATAGAGAACAAATTACCAATAGGACCTAAAAATATAAGCAAAATTTAGCTAAGGACAGACTATGTGAGACGGATGCGTCTTAGTTTTGAAGAAAATTTTGTTAGATTTAGATATTCCAAGTTTCCATATAAAATTGGTTTTCTGGCCAGCAGCAAAGAGCTGGCTACTGGGTTTGTGAATACCCCCCGGGGACTTACAGTCCACCGACAGAAGCATCGACCCAGTGGTAATAAATAACAAAATACTGAAGTAACTGTTAGTTTAGTTTCTGCATTTGTGCATTTCGACAACTTATGTCTCATCAGTGGAGAACATGCAAATTAAAACATTTTGAAATCCATAAAGTGAAATATGTGCAAACGCTAATAGAAAACAAATTACCAATAGGATCTAAAAGATAAAAATCTAAATCTAATACAAGTCCCTGCACATCCACTCGCTGAATTGGAGAGTAGAGTCATGGAAACTATGGTTTAGCATATTTCTACTGTTAAAAGGGTTATTTATTATAGATCTCAGCATTTAAAGTAAAATATTAATACATTTGTTATATTGTTGCATCGATATTCTGTTGCTATTATTTGGGAAAACATACAACTCTAGGAAACAATTAAGCAATGTTTCGTTAACTCGGTGAGGAGCGATATTAGGCAGGGTGAGCGTTTGCATGATTTACTCTTCAGAACCAAAACAAAGATTTAAAAGTGTGTCGTTTCAATGAGATTGTTTCAAGACTCAGATTTTTCAGACAAGAATTTATGTAGATCGGATCACGTGAAAATTCAATAATTCAAAGCGTTTACCAAACATGCATTTTAGCGAGATCAAATACGATATCCATTCATTTTCTTAGATTAAGGCACAAGTAATGATCTATTGATAATAGAAATTCGCAGTTTACAAATTGACAAATTGATAACCAAGTAGACCACAGTTTGTATCCAGGTAAAATTTTTTTTTTAAATTTGCAGATTGATATTCGATAGTCACAAATAACATCAAATTGATAACCAGAGTTGATATCTTGGTCAAAATATTAGTTTTGAATTTATAAGATTGATGTTTCCAATGTTGTCATTTTCTTTGAATTGACCCTTTTGAACTAATGATTAGCTTCTTACTTCACTTTCGATACTCCAAGATTCCAAATATCAATTTTGTTATTTTAGATTGATATTTTTCCACCTCTTATCGCCTTTTCCCCGATACATTCTCTCCTTTCTTTATGCTCTAAAAACTGCTAGGACCAAGATACAAAATCTGGTATACTTCGTTTATTAATTTGATGTCATTTGGTGAATATCAACTATCAATCTCCAAATATCGAATTTCAGTCTGAAATTCAAAACTGATATTTGGACCAGTTACAAACCCTGGTACACCTGATTTATCAATTGAAAGTCATTTTTTAAAATGTTCAATATCAATTTGCGAATATCTTATTCGAAATTCATAGTAGGGCCAAGATACATATATTGACTTTGTCACTTTGATGTCGTTTTGTGAATATCGAATGTCAATCTGAAATTGGTAATTAGTATTTGGACCGAGATAAAAACTTTGGTAAATTGGTAATTGGTTTGTCAATTTGATGTCATCTTGTGAATATCGAATATCAATCTACGAACATCATATATCAATTTCAAATTCGACCTAAATACAAACTGTGTTTTACTCAGTTTTTTAATTTCATGTTATTTTACGAATGGGGGCATTACAATTACCGAACAGAATTGTCAACAGCCAATGTCCAGGAGGCAAATAGACAAAACAGGAGTAAAACCAACGGAAATATTGTCAACAACAATGGTCCTGATTTGGTACAGGCAGACATTTCAAAAGAAATATCAATTGTACATTGTTATGATGGCTTTTGTGAATGACATGAAGGTTTTGGAATTAAACTTGCTTTGTGATACCATGTATTTGTCTCGTGTGCATTTATTCCACATCCTTCAATGCTTTATTAAGATGAAGTACTATTCATATATACAAGCAAAATATGCCAGGGAATTTAAAATCAACAGCATTGAATTAGTTGTTGTCTTGACAAAGTTTTAAATGAGAGTGAATAAAAAGAGTTTGGCCGTTATTAGATCTTATATTAACTATTTTCTACAATGAAAAAAAAATTAGAGATACGATTTTTTGTTGAATATGAAATAAACTATTTAACAGTGTTCAAATTGTATATTTTTTACCATCTGAGAACAAGTCGAAAATGCTTTTGTTACAAATCCACCAAGAAAAAATGCCTTATTACATTTAATAAAGCATTTATTGGCTTTTAATTTCAGTATACTCATGACTATGCCAACCTGATCAAGGATTAATTGACCTAATTAATTTACCTCTTTGGCTTTACTGCTTAGATCATATTGCTACTTTGTTCTCTATAAGCTTTTACACATATATCGGTATATGGATTTCCAAATATTTTGATTTGATCTGCACTGAAGAGACATAAGTTGTTGAAATGCGCATATACAGAAAACCAAACTAACAGCTACTTCGATATTTTGTTATTTACACCCAATTCCGGATTACTGTGACATGATAAACTGGCAAGCATGTAAGCAAATTGTCAAACCATCTACCCAACTACTGATTGGTCATAATGAGTCTTTGTTGTGTCGTCAAATCTTTTCACAAACCATCAGTCACACTTGATAAATTAAAAATCATCATGTTTGTACCAACTTATCCAATCACATGCATTAAGTGAACAAAGATTTCGTAATTAATCTGATTGGATTATTTAGTAGATACAAACATGAGGATTATAAATGACGTTTTGACTCTTGTTCATCGCTAAATTATTTATCAATTTGGATATTAGCTCCTCTTTTATACTAGATTTTTGTCTTGGTTTTCAGTGTCCTTTACTAAAGCAGGGACTTTATGGCAGTGTATTCTTTCTTTTTGGATAAAATGCACTAGGGTGGAATATCCACAACATCTAATTGACCAATTACATTGGAGTACTGACCGTGACGAAAAAACACCAAAGTAGAGATACCAGGAAATTCTGCAAGCCGGAAAGAAAGTACGCTTAAATTTATACAGTGCCCTGATGAAAGTTCTGCTTATGAGAAAGGTTGACTCATTGAAACAGAAATAACAGTACCTAAGATAAATAAAAAAATGAAAAACACACAAAGCAAAAAAAAAACACACACACACACACAAAACAAAGCGAAACAAACAAACAAACAAACAAAACTTTAAAAAAAAACAGAAAAAAAACAAACAAAACAAATGAAAAAAATACAATAAAACAAACAAACAAACAAACAAACAAATAAACAAAACACTTTCCAGCTTCAGTCACATTTACAACCCATGCTCTATCTCAATAATCCAAGACTGAAGGAAATTAAATACTTACATTCGATTCCCTGTGTGATAAAAGAAAAGACACCTACCCCTGATTCATGCATTTTGTTGTTCATTGAAAAAGATTGACCTTTAAAATCTAGGCTATATTACAAACATAATTTTCAATAACCAAAATTCCACTTTTCTTTTCTTTCCAGCAACAGAACTACCTCCCCAGAGTATGGAATGTGCAATTCAATGCCATGCATTCATTTCATACTGTGGAACATATATTTTCCTTCGTATTTAGTCTTCCATTTTATGCAGTGTCTCTAGACTTTGAGTAGAGCCAATATCTTGCAATTTGTTCCCTCAGTATTCTACTATGGTGTTTATTTTTCATGGGACTATAATGGAATTTATCTCTTTATTCATTTGATCTATAAACTTTCAGAAATGCTTCGACTTACATGTCAGAAATTTTTCTATGTTAATATTTTGCTACGTTCAGCTCTTTGGCCTGTCTGGTCCATAACTGTTTTGTTTTGACACGTGTCTTAATTAATTTACATTGAGATGTAAAAAATTCAAGTTTTTAATCATACTAAAATTAAAGTTATTGTCTTGAAATTTAAAATATCATCTCGAAAAATCAAGTTACTATCCTGAAAAATCAAGATAGAAAACAATATCCTAATAAGCTTCATTATATTAGTGATCAGTAAAAGAAATGGTGTCTTTAATCACTAAATTGTTTAAATGATTGGATAAGGTGATACAAACACGAGGATTATGAATTTGTCAAGTGTGACTGATGGTTTGTGAAAAGATTTGAAAACACAAAAAAGACTCATTATGACCAATCAGTAAGTTGGGTAGATGGTTTGACAATTTGCTTACATACTTGCTAGTCTATCATGTAACAGTAATCCGGAATTGGGTGTAAAAATAGACAATGAATTAACCAATAATATGAATAAAAAGAGGTGATAACATATTGGGCGGGTCGTGAGGCAGTTAAATTACAAAATCAAGATAATCGTAAACACCGACAATGGCCGAAAACTACAATCACATACCACAATTCACAAGTGAACGGAACCAGAAAAACAATAATGAAGACAAGAGACAAACAAAAATAACGATAGGGATAGCCGGACTTGGTACAGGTACCAGCAAAAGAAGGTGGCAGTGTTAAACCGGTTTATGGGTACCCAAACCTCCCCTTTCTCTATCCCATTTCCCTATAGTATAATAAACAAAAGAATAAAACCCAATACACGTAGACTTGTAACACTATGACCACTATCTTGGAAAAGAAAAGAGTATGAAAAATCGTAATTTAGAAAGACGGGTTAAAGAGTGATCGCCGCTGAACAGCCGGCTAGCTCAAGGAACGTAGTCTGCTGGTAAAACACTCTCGCACTACGGGAGAAAAATCAAACTCAGTACTCCCTGAAGGGTTTGATAAAGAGTCGTCATATATTTCAGCAGATATCGGCAGTATCAGTGAAAGGGCAGTCTTCAGGTCACTGGAATCCAAAGCCAATTTAACGGATTTGTTTAGAATATCCCATCGATATCGACCGAAATGTCTACCGAAAAGCAATCTTAGACACAAGGGAAATATGTTGTAGTATGTGAAAAATCCAGAACATACTAATTTAACAGAATAACGAAATTAATGATAGTAGGATAAGATAGAGCTGATAAATGTCTTGTATATTTCATTAATTTCATTTCCAGATAATTCATCATGGGTACAATTTCATCAACAGCAAGAAGCATTGAGGATGATCACAGAGATATACAAGTCTTGTTTCAAGCTGCAAAAATGGGTCAGTGGAGAGATGTCTTTCGAATCCTTGGTTCGCCTGACCACCCGCTCAAGCCGTATTTAATCAATCTTATTCCAGAAAACCGAAGATGGGGCATTTTACAACAAGCAGTCTGGTGGAATAACCAGTCTGCCATCAGGAAATTACTGAGATTTCCGACTTGCGATAAAGATTTAACTGCAAAGGACGGTGTCTGTGAGAGTGGCGAAACCGGAAGTAATACCGCCTCTGAAATTGCAAAGTCTTTTGGATATTTAGAAGCTAAATCAATTATCGACAACCATATCAATCTGCCACCTGACGGAGAACTTGATACTTTTTACAATGGATCAGCCAGTATAGAAAATGAAGAATATGGCCTCTTCAGACTGACACTGGCAGCATACAAAGAAGCTTTCCATCCTTCTGTTATCGATAAAAGTAAACCCCTGTCTCAGTTGGTGAACGACATCTACCGCCATGTTGGTACTGGCGCAAACTGGATGCTAGCTAGAGATAGAATAGCACAGTCGCTGTATTGTGTATGTAAGGAAGCAGGCATATGCTTAAATGAGTGTAAAAATCGAAAAGACTTTTTTAAACAAACTATCAACATTTACACCAACGAGGAAACACAGCTATATACTTATTTGAACACGGCATTACGAAGACAAAGAGACACCGGATTCAAGCCTACATCAAAGGACCTCGCACTTGGTCCCTACATTCTGATGTTCCATGTTTTACTTTATTGTTGGAAGACACTACAGCATGAAAAAAGGATAACCTACCGCAAAATGAAGGTTTCCCCAAAAGATCTCCAAAAATATCAACCCGGAAAGAAATTCACATGGCTTTCATTCGTTTCATCTTCTTTACAGAGAGAATGTGCTCAGATCTTCCCGTCCTGTGAACCTAGCGGCGACAAAGAAGTACACTTCATTATTGATAATTCTTCAAGTTCCCGTTGGCAGCCACTTGATATAGAGGATTACGCTTGCTATACTGAGAAGGAAAGGGTTTATCCAGCTGGAGCACAGTTTCTTGTAACGAGGCGCACAATCATAAATGGTATAACAACCATATATTTACAGCTATTGGCCGGTGACGAGTAAAGACAATATTGTAGATATCGTCATTAGCTACATATCTTTAAATAGCCGTTTCATAATCATTTCAGATATCACACAATATATCATAAAAATTTAGAGTATATTACGTATACGACAAAGTGGCAAGAACAGGACGGAACAAAATTAAGGATTTAGGAAACATCATTTTGATAATCAATATGCAATTTTAGCCATTTAACAAATACATCATAGAGATTTAAACGGGTTTAATCAGCAGCATTAGAATCAAATAATATGCATAGCCATAGTCCAAAAGGAGCCAAATAAGAAGTACTCATTTCCAAAAATATCGAAATAGGAAGCCAAATCCAGTACCAAGGACATCCACCGAGTTCCGTACACGGAATAAAGCCTCAGTATTTTCAAGGGGTTAGAATTTTGATAAGCAGTAAATTTTTATAAAACGCAAAAATCGAAAAGCATTTACAAATTATTTCATGTATTTTATTCACTGTATATGTTCGGCACAATACAAAGCTTTAATTCTCTGCAGTGTAGTGACATCTCACAAAATTTAACTGCTTTTGACATTATATGACTTTACAAGAACAATGGACTATAGTTTTGAAACAGCCAAAAAGAGTGACTATAGATGCACATAATCGTCATATAATATTTTCGTAAACAAAACATATTCATGTAAAGGTACCATCTAAGACAGTATTCAAACAAATTGATATAAAATAAGTTAAAGCATAACTAAAACAACAAATAAAAAGCAGGAACACCGGGTGTTCAACAAATGTGCGCAAATAGCTATAAATAAAAATATTCATCAAAAGATAATAAGATTTATTCAGGACTTGACTTAATACACTTCGTCCGTAGGTGGGCATAGGACGACTGATACTGACGTAACCAAAATGTTAGAATTTTTGATCAACAATATTTTATTGAATCCGGAGGTCGCGTTTTCCAACAGCATTGGAATTACTAAGGGGCACAGTTCATACTGGCCGTGATAAAGTCTGTATCAAAAACAAAATGTCCCATCTTCCATAATTCCGCTACACTGTCTCCTAGTAATCCAAAATTTAAGGAATATTTACATCAGATCTATCCCAATGAGCTTGAAATTTAAAAGACTACTGATACACCTACTTCAGCTTCGTATTGAGATCTTTTGATATACATTGACGAAGATGAACGTTTCAAATCTAAGCTTAATGACAAGCGTGATTATTTTAACTTCCCAACTGTGTACTTTCCCTTTTGTAGCAGCAATACACCTCCCAACTGTGTACTTTCCCTTTCGTAGAAGCAATACACCTAACTCTTAAGCCAATGGAGTGTACATTTCAAAGTTGATTCGTTGCTGTCGAGCATGTAGTTTGTACAGTGATTTTTGAACAAAGCAAAAACACTGTCCGAAAAGCTGCTTAGTCAGGGATTTGTTCAGCGTATGTTGATTTCATCCCTCAAGAATTTCTATGGCCGTCACTATTGAAATATATGACGTGTAATTGTCCCAAATGAAAAAGGACATTCTCAGCCAGATTCACGTTTATCTGTATTTGACTATACCGATTTTGACCAAGATCCCTATCTTGAACAAGAAAAGAATAAGACAAAACGGAAATTGAAAGATGAGTCAAGATATGCTTGTCGCCTAACCTCTAGCGAGCTCTGAAAGTTAAATTAACTTAAATTGTAGCTAAATATCTCTGTCAGTTTCAAAGTAAGTAAGTCACTAGTGATAGAAGTGTTGTTTTGTTATGTCGCACCAGACGTAGTCGGGACATATTGTTATTGGTCTGGAAAAGTTTGTCCGGCCGAGTTCTCAGAGATGCCAGGACAGAATCAATTCATATTTGGCACAAAGCTGGATCACCATGAGTAGATGTGCATAAAACAATTTTTTTTTCAAAATGGCCGATATTTTCAAAATGGCTGCCAATAAACGATTTTTTTGCAAAATTTCATAAATGGACCTGTAGACACTCGGAGTCAATTATCTCTTAAACTACTGGTAGGACTTCCATAAAACCTACTATAGAAACGTTTAGTTCGAACAGTGGATGGAATCTATCCAAAAATGAAATTTCAAAATGGTCGCCATTTTCAAGATGGCCGACAATTACGCAGTGTTGTCGGACTGAACAATTTTAATCTGAATTTTCTTTGCTGCCATTTGTATGAATAATTTCATATTTAGTCAAAAGCTTAATTATGATGAGTTTAACCTTTCATAAAATTTTCGGATTCAAAATGGCCGAAATTTTCAAGATGGCCGCCAGGTTACGTTTAAAAACTGCCGATCAATTATCTCGCAAACGCCTCGACAGATTTTCATAAAACTTGGTAGAGATGTTTAATATGATATTACCACGGAATCTTTCCAAAAAAATTTCAAAATGGCCACCGTTTTCAAGATGGCCGCCAAAAACACGTAAAAATGTCTACTTTATTCAATATCTTAGCAATTGCTTTACAGAAATTAAACATATCTTGTTTATATTTTCAGTTTGATGAGAGGAAGGAATTCATGCAAACAAATCCCCAAGATTCCTGCTATTATTATGTCGCCCCAGACGTAGTCGGGACGACATATTGTTATTGGTCTGGAAAAGTTTGTCCGGCCGAGTTCTCAGAGGTGCCAGGACAGAATTAATTCATATTTGGCACAAAGCTGGATCACCATGAGTAGATGTGCACAAAACAATTTTTTTTCAAAATGGCTGCCAATAAACGATTTTTTGCAAAATTTCATAAATGGACCTGTAAACAGTCGGAGTCAATTATGTCTTAAACCACTGGTAGGACTTCCATAAAACCTACTGTAGAAACGTTTAGTACGAATAGTGGATGGAATCTATCCAAAAATAAAATTTCAAAATGATCGCCATTTTCAAGATGGCCAACAAATACGCAGTGTTGTCGGATTGAAAAAATTTAATCTGAATTTTCTTTGCTGTCATTTGTATGAATAATTTCATATTTTGGTCAAAAACTTTATTATGATGAGTTTAACCTTTCATGAAATTTTCGGATTCAAAATGGCCATCATTTTCAAGATGCCCTTCAAAATCAGGTTTCAATTTAAAGATCTCCTGTACATACAACACCCTGCAAGTCATCAAAATTAAAAAATCAACGTTTTGAGCTATTTGATAGGCTATTTAGCGAGGATCTATGGTACCAACGCTTGTCACCGGCGAGGGGGCTTCCGCCCCCTTCGAACCCCCAGGACAGACATCCCCCCTCTGGGACCCCCTGACAAATCTTTTCGTCCCTAGCCGCGCGCGAAAATACTCATTGTTTTTGCCTCAAGATATATTTTGTTCAATAGGCCCATACTCTTATTCTAGAGCCTAAAACCTGAAAAACATCCTCCTATAGTCCTGAAAAGGGGGGGGGGGGGGCTAAAGGTCCCAAAAGGCGTCTAAATGAAAGAAATAATGATCAATTTTACTTTTATTGCAATTTTAAAATTTGTTCATACTTAGCACAAAGTTGGACAATGATAAGGAGATGTTAATGCACCAACTTAAATTTTCAAAATGATTGCCGTTTCCAGATGGCCACCAAAATACGTAAAAATGTCAATGTTGACCGATTGATGGATTTCTATGTAGATTGCGATGCTGCGAACAAGCTGGAATCATCGAATTGGCTGTCTGGGGCGACATCAGTCATTGCTTGCAATTGCAAATCTAGTTTTCCTTGCTTTGGTCTCAGTGTATGTCTTTTATTAGCAATATATTTTTGTTTCTTGATTAGCATTAATAAATATATTTCCTTTGTTTGGGTTCTAGTGCTGCTGATGAGGAATACATTTCCGAAATGGCCATACAGCTCATTAAAAATATTGCAGTTGGAGTTAACATATGTGTTATGGTCTCATGTTCATTTACTTCATATCCTTTCGTAAAATAATTACAAATTGGTAACTTTTAAGAAGAGTATATTGTATAAAATAAAAATGTAAACATTTGCATATTATTTACTAGCTTGCTTCCATTCTATAAGAGTTCCACTGAGTGGGTAGTGGCCACATTTCGAAGTTTTATGCTTCGAAAATCAATTTTCTCATAAAAATGAAGAGTAAAATAATTTGAGCAATTATAATATTATATTCATAGAATTAGGTATATATCTTTTTTTTCTATATACATGTCGTGTAATGTGTTCAAACCATGAATATAGGGCATCTAAACTTTTGATTTCTGAAAATCAAGTTCCCGCAAATGTGAACATTTATGAATTATAATATACCTGTCTCTTGTTGTACGAAGTTACAATTATTCATTTACCAAAGATTTATTGATATTCTATTAAATTTATAATTAAATGTTTATTTAAAACATACAGTACCCTGATTTTTTTTTTCTTTTTTTTATAACTTATAGTACCCTGAATCTTTTTTTTTTCATATTTGAACGTGAACGAGCACATTCTAATTTTAACGATACAACTGATAAAAATAGGCTTCAGTCTCAGATACTAAAAAAACTTTTAATGAAGGTCTCATATTATTTGTTATGACAATATCCTTATTTCAGGTAAGCAAATGTTCACATCTATTAAATTTTAGACTGACGGTTCGATTTGTGTGAATGTGTACTAGCCTCGAATTAACTTAGGGTTCATTACTATAAGACATACTATTAAAGTTTCCATTTACAGAAGTATATTTCACATGATAATAAACTAAAAATTATTCATTATGTATATAGATTATAAGAATTTTTATTGACTTTTATGAAGATTATTCAAAATAATTTCAACAGATGCTGTAAATTTATTTCTGATAAGTAATTTCTAAGTCTCATATACCTCTTAACTTTGTTTTGTGTTCAGCTCTGACATGTTCATATTCTATCAACTTCCATCAGGTATATTGATACATTGTATAAATAATTTGGAATTAATGGTTGATCCACTTTCGGCATGCCTGATCCTGACACAGTCTGCCGATGTCTACTGAAATACACGACGACTCTTTACAAAACCCTTCGGGAAGTTTTGAGATTGTTTTTCTTCCGCAGTACGACAGTATTTTAACAGGTTCCTTGGCCGTCTTGAACTGACTATTAGGTAGGAGTGTATGCTCTTTGCTGAAGGCCTCATCGTGACTTCAAGATGAAGAACAATAATGAGAGCAATGATCCATTTGCTTAATCTTACCATGTATTGATAGGGATTTGTCCTATGTTCATTTACTACATATCCTCTTATTTGTTCATTTACGGCGGAGTTTGTCTCTCGTGCAGTGTAGAGTCCATAAAAAGATTCCCATCTGTATATATATTGCCCACATCTCCCGATTTAACTTGCCAGGTTTTCTTACAATCAACCCGACGAGTACCCTGTGATCTTTTATGTGTTGTATTGTCTAATACTCCCTCTGTCGGGCAAAGGATGACAGTGTTTGTAAGGGAAGTTTGCCCGATATATTATGCTTGTTGACGATCCCGCAACAATTACAAGAGGGGATACATGGGTGTGGCGTTCTTTAACATTTAGCAAGTGAATTCCGCTCAAACCGGTGCTAGGGGATATGAGGTAGGAGTGTTTGTTCTTTGTTGAAGGCCTCATGGTGACTTCAAGATAAAGAACAACAATGAAAGATTTTTTCCATTTGCTTAATCTTACCTCGTATTCATAGGGGTTTGTTCCATGTTAATTTACTCCATTCCTTGAGCTACCCGGCGGCTTAGCGGCGAGCACTCTTTGACCCATCTTTCTAAATTAGGTCTTGTCATATTCTTTTCTTTTTCGAGATTCTGGTCAAGGAGTTAGTAGTCTATCTGTATTGGGCTATAGACATATAGGTAAGTTGTCGAAATGCGCATATGCAGAATTTAAATTTACAGTAACTTCGGTACTTAGTCATTTGTTACCACTGGGTCGATCCCACTGCTGGTAGACTTTTAGTCCCCGAGGGTATTCACCAGTTAAGTAGTTAGTACTTCGGTGCTGACCCGAAATCCGATTCTATTTGGAACCTTACAATATAAAAATTTTAGTAAATTTTGTTGAAAACTAAGGCGTATCTCCCTCATGCAAAGCTCTGTCCTGAGCTAAATTTGGCTTTACATTTAGATCATATTGGTTTTTCGTTCTCTATCAGTTTTTAAACATCTTTGAGTTTATGGTCTTCCAAACGTTTATATTTTATCTGCACTGAAGAGACATAAGTTGTCGAAATGCGCATATGCAGAATTTAAATTTACAGTAACTTCGGTACTTAGTCATTCGTATGATTATTATTCTTTAGGGAAACAGAATAGAGAAAGAGGAAGTTTGTGTACCCATAAACCAGTTTAACCCTTCTGATAGCTTTGGCTATCCTTATTCATGTTTGTCTCTGGTCTGTTATGTGGTTTTTCTAGTGCAATTATCTTGTAAATTGTGGCATGTGATGTAATTTCGGCCATTGTAGTTAATGTAGGTGTTTTCTGTTATCTTCAATTTTTAATCCAATTTCCTCGATTGGCTAACAATAGGACAATTCGTGGAGTGATGAAATTAATAGTATGAACCGCTCTGAAATTTGAGGTATCATCAGGTACTCCAAAAGGGCAAGAATGATCCGCTCCGTGCGTGCTCTATAGTATTTATTACTCTTTTTTTTAAAATAAAACACCAAACATCGGTGATTCTTCAGAAAATAATCTTTTCTCGCCAATGTCGCTTTGTGGTGTGGAGAAAGTGATTTTTTTATTGGAATACTGAGGAAATAGGTTAATAACATAACTCTTGAATATATTGTAAAAAAGGGCTGTATACTTTGATTCAAGATATCCAAACATGGACACATTGATTGCAATTTTCTAGGTGTAAAACCATTCCATGTATAAAATTCGACGTTTTGAAAAGTTAGATATCAGACATTTTACGAAATGATATGGAGTAAATGAACATGAGACCATACCACATATGTTAACTCCAGCTGCTTTAATTTAAATGAGCTGTATGGATATTTATTCAGATTATTTATTCATTCTGCTCACGGGTGTAAAGACAAAGTTAAATTTGCAATATGAGTTTTGATTTAAAAAATCTTCACTTTTGGTGATTTTCGTCATCTTATCTATCCAAAAGAGCTCGACCTCAAGGATTTTACGGACACGTTCATATAAGCCTCATTCCTTGACCTTCATTAAGAAATTGATATCAGAGATGCTGTATAACAAACGCGATGACTTCACTTTTATAATAATTTATTTCCCTTTTCTTTGTGGCAACATTACAACAGCTAAACAAGGTCGATATATTGATTTCTTTCAAATATCTATGGTGTTTATTAATCAAAGGTATGTTACCTATAACTTCAATTCATCACTGCAAAAGATTTACGGTCGAAATCGCGATATCTTGTTGACAGCTGTGGGATATATGTTTCTCAAATGACAACAGATTTTCCTTTTAACAACTTCAGTTTGTTTTTTCACGTCTACCCGGATTTGACTACCGACTTTGACATTTTCCTGGAATGACTCACTCACAGTGTGACGGGTGCTGTTAACAGAGCAGGACATGCTTACCCTTCCGGATCACCTGATGTCACTCTCGATTTTTATCGGAGCTCACACTGTAAATCTTCAAGTTTTTTGTGTTATCCTTTTTGTCTTCGTTAGTTATGTTTGTGGTACCGATCTGTCCTTTTCCATGTTTGAATACTATAATAATTACAAAAACTTTTCAAAATTTAACTTGGTACTGTTTGAGGGTTAGAGAAGTTACAAGTACCATGGTTCTTAATTGGTTATATCTCGGGTTTAGCAAATCACATTAACCAATAAGCTACCTAACAGATCTTTCAAAAATATATATGCCTCACTGATCGTGTGATGGTTGCTGTTAACAGAGCAGCATGCTCATCCTTCCGGAGCACGTGATGTCACTCTCAGTTTCACTGGGGTTCACATTGTGAGTGCCTTTGTTTTGAATGTTGTGATTTCTATTTCTGTGCTTTGTACCTGTCTTACGTCATTGTTTTCTGTATCTAACGTCATTGTTTTCTGCGTTCTCGTTTTGGCCATGTCTTTGGACTTTGATTTTTGTAAATTTCACTCCTTTGTTCCTTCGGTATTCTACTGCCGATGTTCCTTACTGGATTGGACTTCATTGCCGGAACTAAAATGTTCAACACGACTCTAATCTTGTAAAAAAAAACAACAAAAGATTCTTAATCTTCCTGTGAAAGTAAGTGAGAACCGAACCGTCAGTCTAAAACGAACGATCCAAGAACAATGGCAACGTCGGCAAGACATAACTTGAGTAAGGCATAGAAAAGAAGACACACACATAATACAATCAAAGTACTGAAGTACTGTTTACTCGCAGTTCCGTTGGCATGGGTAAGCATATCTCCAAAATGAATGATGTTCCAGTATTATATAATAAAATTAGATTAATGTGAATATTGTTTCGACCAAACACTTTTTACTTTTTTTTATTGGGCAGCCTATATAGATAACAAAGTCCATTTTGTGAACATATGTGTAAGCCTGTCCTTTTTATGCAAGATATCTGTGGAAACCTCTTGATAATTTCTGAACCAGAGCTCTAATTTAACTCTCATTAATTTATGTAGACGAACTAACACATTATATCTAAGATCTTGCCCTAAACCCGTCTAGCTCTTCCTATACAGTAAGCAATGCGACATATCCTCAGCTGAAGCTGTATTGGTCAGCTTGATTCATCGATATTCCAATATCAAGATCTTCTGATACAGTATATGGAAAGAACTGAAATTTACTCCTCAAAGACACTCATTGCGAACAAAGATAATTGATGTATGTAATGTAAAAGTTTATTGCTCATTGTTAAAATCCGTGGCGAGTCAAAAATGAAAAACAACATTTTCAGCATTTTTGTGGTGCTTGATTTGCATATATTCATATTTTGAAAAGAGTATAATTGATCGTATATCATACATTTAAAGAGGTAGATATTATAAAATATACAGAGAACAGCGTTTTTATAAACAATGTCACGAAATAGGAACATTTTTTTTTTCGTTGTCAAAAAATAAAGAAAGGATTTTTTTTACCCTCATAAACTGATAATTTTAACCTTACGACCAAGAGGGTACAGTTTCAATAAAGTGAAAGTTATTTCTATGGCATTCCCATTAACGCTAAAATATTGTACATAATTGTCAATTCTAAATGAAATAAGATCAATTTCAAAATTCACTTTTGTTGAAAACAGTATTTTTTAAGCTCCTAATTATGTAACCTTTTAAGGGCATAGTTGTCACAACGATGTTTTCACAGAAAAAATAAACAAACAAAATTCTAACCATTTCAACTTCTAATAGCAACACAGCTCCTCAGATAATATTCACTGTCTTATTTATCAACGGCAATAAAACTTTTAATGCACTGCTAGCCCAGTGTATTACATTTAATGCGTCTGAATCCTAGTATCTCCAGCTGAAATAATCATGCATGAAAGTATCGATAATATGCCCATTGATCCTTTGGTGAATTTGTATGCCACTCGTCTCGACATGCTGTCAATTGCTTATGTTGCATGCCAAATTTAAATTAACCCCATTCAGTCCTACAGATGTTTATGTTACATAACTTAATACCATGAATACTGAATAAATTATCATCTGGCTAATTCTTCAGGGTGAATGATGTACGAGATGGGGAGACTGCACAAAACAAATAAATCTAATCATAAATGAACAAATAATCTAACAATCTTAATTTTGAAATGAGGAACCAAAGATCGTGGTAAAAATTGAGCTGAAAATACAATTCGCGATAAAATGTGTGTTTGAATGCAATGAATAGAATACCGTCAATGAAAAAAACTTTCACCAAAGTAGTAAGCTGCACACGGTCGGAGCTGCATAAATATTATACCAGATTATAACTCTACACTATCATGCCACTTGAATAATATATCTGAGTATATTGATATAAATTTTTCGTTACAATCGAAAAGGTGCACTTATTGACTCCCCCCCCCAAAAAAAAAACAACAAAAAAACAACAAAAAAAACAAAAAAAAAACACCAGCACCAAAGATTGCGGTTAATTTGCATTAACAACTTCATATACGGATTGTATGTAATAATAACAAAGTACCAAATTTACTGTAATCTGTAAAGTTTGACATTTTCATACGTACCTAAAATATTGTTGTATAGCCTAAGTGGATATTATGTAAATACAAATACCCTATACACGCTATTTATTTACAATAAATCAGATATAAACGTGCTTGCGCAATATTAATTAATAATCAAACCACCTTCATCTGATCAGCCTGCATAATTTATATACAATTCTAACAGCCTTACCCGTCGTCGTTATAAATCAAAGGTGAGTGACAGATGCTGTTTGAAGACAGATGATATGGGCGGTACTATTTTGTTATTTATCCGCGTTGCTCGTTGATCCTTCCGCAGTTGAAATGCATTATCCCCCAATATAATCCCAAATGTTGGCGTTAGATATATCATTTCATTCCGGATAATTTTTAACGTGTATGGTTGAATTTGGACTGGTTTTACTTACTTATTGCATTCAAGAATGCAACTGCAAGAAATCAATGATTTCTAGGAGTGTATGATATTGTATAATATAGTGTGTTATTTCTCGTACTATCGTCCTGTGTGACAGCATAACCCACAGAAAACTGCGAGTAAAAATGAACAACATGGACCCAATAAAAACATAGGTGAGATCAGATGCACCGGTAGAGTAAGCATCCCTGCTTCTTATAAGACAATAAACCATGATTTTGAATTCGGTAATTGTTTTTCCTCTGTATGTTCGTCCAAATTTTTCTTTTCAGTGTGGTACTTATGTGATGTCTGCTTTTTACGTTTACTTTTTTCTGCATAATCTCTTATTGTCTTTGGACTATTTTTTGGACTGACGGTTCGGTTCTCACTTATTTTATAAGGATTTAAAAAGAATGGAGTGTTTTATCAAATGCTGATGGCATTTTTGTTTTTTTACACTATTCAGTATCGATCAGTTGATGGTGTGGTCAGAGGAAGTACTAAGGAACAATACTAAATCAATAAAGACATGCCACTTTCTTTTATAGCTCCTATTTTATTGACTTAGTTTTCTGTCAGCTTTTACACATATGGATTTCCATATGGCTTGATTTTATTTGAACTAAATAGACATAAGTTGTCGAAATGCGGATATGCAGAAGCTAAATTTACAGTAACTTCGGTATTTTGTAATTTATTACCACTGGGCCAATACCTCTGCTGGTGGACTGTTACGCACTCGCCACCTCC
>MJUU01007185.1:10486-25428 GCA_002080025.1 Modiolus philippinarum
GGGGGCATAATTCTACAGTGTTTGCAATCAGATTTACTATATAAAGCATTGAAAGTGTGTTTCATTCTTTAATTATTGATTGATTTATTTGTATTTTATTATTTTCAGAAAAAAATAAATATATTTGGTATATGGAATTTTATGGGAGTATTTAAATCTGAACTTTGAAGGCTGGCATATTTTGGACACTGAAATGGCAACATCAAGCCCATTTACTTAAGAAATGTGTTGTTGTATATTTCTAGATGGGTGTACCAGGCCTTGAATATATATGACAGACACACCCAACAAAATATTCTATTTGGCCTGCCAGATAATTGACGATATATTGATAAGACGGCCTGATATTCAATATCGTCTGCTGTGTTCCACGGACAGTTGCCCGGCTATTCAGTCAAATTTAAGTTAACTTGCGTATACTGCTTTGATATTTGGCATCATTTGATCTAGTAGCTTCATGTCTGTTCCGTAAGACAAGTCTCCGTAATTGAACTTGCTGTTTTGATTATATCAAGCCAAGGCATTATCGTCAGGTCGCAGTGTCTCCCCCTTTTCTCTGTTTGGTTTGTATCAACCACGGACCCTACACGGTTGCTGTCGAATGTCTCAAGGTACAGTCATATATTTTAATCATCTGTCATCACCATTTTATTGTTGTAAATGAAAAAAAAACACGATTTATCTCTGTACCATCGTTTCCATATGCAGACAACGCAATATTTTGCTTCCGTAACCTTTGACCTAGACAAATTTACCTCCGCAATGGAGAGCGCGCGTCTGCGCAGTTTGAAACTCCGAATTCGCTTATTATTTCATTTTCAAGGTAAGACATTATCTCATTCGTAATTTCATTTTCAGTGAAGTTTATTGGAGTTATTGTATTTCACTGTGAGAGACTTGGAATGTACATTAAAGCCTTGTTCGGAACGGCCGAAGACTGAGTCGGCAGTTTGTTACGGAGGATAAGTGCCAAAAAGACCATTTTGCTCTCTTTTCGTCGACTTTTAAAAAATGCTAACCATTGGTCAAAGAGGCATTTCTCATAACAACAAATGTAATTTCCCCGGGCTAATGAAGAGGAACTGAATATGACTGATTTGACAGTTAATAAAAGCCTGTGAAACCCTATATGTTCCAGGTTATTTTCAAACTGTTTGAATGGAGGAAAGGACTCTAGAAGATTTTTTTAATTACTAGTAATTAACATATTTCTTAACCACAACAACACTATGGAAAAAACTTCTAAGCTGCTGAACGGCAATATCGCTGTTCATCGTCAATGTCACCATGACAACACAGCTAGTTTCTGGTTGAGTGGATTGCCGTTATGGTGACCTCGTAAAATGTAAAGGAGACCAGAAGGGAATTTTTTGGCGTTGAAACTCGAGACATATGATTTAAATAATCGGAGATTTTTTTAGCAACATATGTCGGGTTGACTGGGTAACAAAAAGTAAAAATTTTGACAGTTTTTCAAAAAATGTATAAGCAAACTGACTCTCGTTATGCTGAGAAATAAAATTAGCCAATGAATGAAGTAGATTTTGTCATGTGATCGTTTGGTCGTACAAAAAGGTCAGGTGACAGGCAGAAAAAAAAATCAAAGGCACCAATATATATCCTTGGATGACATTCTTACCATTAGTGCCAGCTTCGCTGGCATATAAATAGCTTAATATAACTTGGCAGCTGAAAATATAACTTGTCAGCTGAATCCCGTCTCAGCTTCTATAACTAACAGTACAGATCAGAACTTTACAAGATCGTTGTACCAACAACGTACATGTTAAAGTGCAATTAATTTGTTATTTTCTAAAAACTGAAAATTGCATACATTGTCTGTATTATGATTTGTAAAGATAATGCCTGTAATTTTGAGTCATCGGTTAATAGAGGTGTCATCATATTAATTCTGTATAATATCCTCGTACAGTTGCTTCGGGTCAATACAGGTGAACTCAACCAAAAAGGGCATTATACAAGATTAATATATAAAAAACATTCAATAACACTGTAGAAAAAAACTATTTCCTATAAATAGAGTATTTTCATTATTCAAGTATCCGATACGTGACACGTATCAACGTATCCGTATCCATTACTTTTGTATAAATTAATGATACAGGCACCGACCCGGTTCAAACTAAACAAAATTATTTAAGATCTATCATTATTTAATTGACACTTTAATTGAAGTGTAATATTAGGAGTTGGTTGATATCCTTTTTTACTTACATGTATATCTTATTTGGTTGAAAATGTATAAGACATTGCCATTTGCACCATTTACGGATCATGTCTTGTTAAACAGTGGATTCCAATGAGATAAAAGAAAAAAAATAAGGAGGTTCATAATACTATTTTTGTTATTTCTTTGAAATTTTGGCCTTAATTTTGCAAGGAATTAAAAAAAACAGGAAAATAAGAGTCCCCCAATCCCTCTTGATCTACCAATCTGCAAAAACTGATATAATGTACAAGAAATTTCGGCACATAAATCATTTATTTAGTACCACCTGGCCGACGCCATTTATACCAGTGGGAATTAACTAGCACAGTAGTCACTACATGTACTTCGGTGCCGCTCTTGAAGCCGATTATATTTCGAAACTAAATTTATAAAATTTGAATAAATCTAGGTACATTCTAGCATTGGCCAGTCCTTTCTCGGTTTTGAGTGGATATGGATTAGATGCACATGAGGCAAAATCTCTACAAATATATGATTAAACTAAGCAATGGAGAAATACTTTTATTGTTGTTCTTCAGTTAGACTCTTTTGGTTATTTGTTCTCTATATACTTTACACATACATATGTATTTGGTCTTCAATATTTTACTTGATCCGCACGGAACTAGAAAACATAAACTTTTGCAATGGCTAACTGCAGAAAAAAAACAGTAACGCCAGTATTATTTTTTTAAATATGGTTCGAATAATAGAAATGGTAAATGTATAGTTAAATGAAGAGTCTATACAACCTCCTAATGAATATAAAGCAACCAACGTGTCGATTTGCAAGTCAGGTACACCCTTATTAACTAAAACAAGAACATAGTAAGCAAAGAAAATGATTGTGGTATGTATATTTGTTATAATACTATAATACTTACCTGACAAAAGCATTTGATACTTACAATTTTCTTTAGATGTTATTTTTTTCTTTCAGTTTATCTTTTTCATAGGATGTGCTCGATCTCTTAATTTTCATGTAAATGCATATCACATTTTGAAAGGTGCTCTCGAGGCTCAAACTATAGGTAATATATTACAAGGTGTGCTCGAACTTTCAGATATCATAGGTTTGCAACATAAGTAGTATCTCTTTGAATGGTTTGCCATTCATGGTTATATTGTTTATATCATTTTTTCTCATTCATTTGTTGTTGCTACTTGGAAAAAATAATAGAGTGGTTTTCAAAGCTGAAACAGGTTTCTGCATATGAAGTTTGGTGATTAACCAACGAACGGTTAAGACTGAGTATTTAACATAAAATTTCCAAATCAATCATAATTCTAATATTAATTTATAATTTTAATTTAAACGGTTGTTCTTTGACATATCTATTATATTTTACCTTTACCGCTTTTAACTTGACTAACAATTGCACTTCATTTATTATCACGGGGTCTAATCTGCTCGCAAAAAATTGTGGGTGATTTCGCGAATGCGTAAAAAAAAATTGGGGTGAAAGAGAATGTTCCATACAAAAATTGTTTTTATTTTCTTAATCAACCAAACCAAAAAATATAACTATGCGCATTCTACGGACAATTTGATTTCTTAACGAATTGGCCATACCAGGGTTTTCACGTTCCAATGATTGAAGCTAGAAGCTGCACAAAAGTGACAATGGCTCATTTAAAAGATGAAGACGACTACATAATTCTCTTCTGTAGAAAACTATAGCTATTTGAGGAAATAAGAATACATGTAATGCCCTTTTGTTTACCAAAAATATTAATTTAAACAGTTTAAATGAAATCAAAATCGATGTATATCGGAAAACAAATGGAATAAGCACATATATTTGGGTGATTTCAAGAGTACGACATATTTAATGGGGGATTTCCATTCACATATTAAATCATGAAATCTAGTTAATTACAAGTAGATTCTCTTTCAGGAAGGAGTGGTTTTAAAATATTTCAAGCTTCATTAAAGATAGTAAAATTAGGATTTTCAAAACGTGTGAGCTTTAGCGGCCATATTATGAAGTCGCTCATAATGTTATTGGTGATTTTCATATGGCTGGTCGTAATGGTTTCCATTTTTCCCATATTAGAATACTTCATTTTATTCGGTATTATACTGCCGTTGTTTAAAAAATCCCGTCGAAAATAAATTATAGAAGAAATATCATGTATATACATGATTAACTTTCAATTACGTAACTGAAACGCTGATGTTCATAGATAAAANGTCTATAACTTAAATAGGCAATCTATGATTAGCTACTCGAAATTTGCAAAATGTAAGCGCATCTTTATATGGTAAAATATCGAGATATTTTTCAAACTGCAAAGTGTCCTTAAACAATTTATAAGATGCACCTTTAGAAAAATTATCAATATCCGAGCTCCATTTTTGCTCAAACTGGTCATTAATTCTTTGTTTTATAGTACATTTCAGCCACTGTGTATTAAAATTTCCTTGAGACTGCCATACATTTCCGTATCCAGAGTTATTTAAAATGTTTTTAATTGTTGTTATCCATAAGCATTTATACTGATTTTGAGAATATTTCTGATAACAAAATCTATACAATAAAGTTGACAATTTTTCCTGCTTTCCACATACCATATTCGCCCAAAAATTTATCATACGAGAATGCACTTGTGTGAAGAGTGGGTAAGCTCCTAGCTCACCATAAACCATATAATTAGGTGTTGACTTTTTCAAATTCAGTAAAAGTTTGCAAAATTTTAAATGAACTCTTTCAATTATATCTAAGTTACTGAAACCCCATATTTCGGAACCATATAACAAAATTGGTTTCACTATTTTGTCAAAAAGATCATATTGACAACTGATTGATAAATTATGCAAACGACCTTTTTTTAAGACATCATACATAGCCCTTGTTGCTTTATTTACATTTTGCTTAATAGCTGATGTATAATTACCATTCTTTGAAAACATTACCCCCAAATATAAAAATTCATTAACTGTTTCAATATTATTTCCATCATATTTAAAATTTAAATCGTTGATATATCCTGCAGAGCTTTGACGTTTTCACATTATGACGTCATAAAAGCTCCAAGCAACGCAACAAAAGGTTGCCGCAACATTCAAAATCGACATTATTTCCAGTAGTTCGGTCAAAATATTCATCCATTAACAAAACTTTTGCCGATAAAATGATTAAAAAAACTACAAAACATGTTTTTGAAGATGAAAATTTCTGAAAAGGCGAGAGTGACCTGTATGTCGAATTTCGCGCGCAACATTGGGAGAATTTGAAACCTCAGTTAAATAAATACAAATCTAAAATACAAAATAAAGGATGATAAACAAGTTATCGGGCTTTTGACAGCTGATGTATTGTAAAATATCATCCCGCTCGCCAGAATATGAAGCTAGGGGCTCGTTCGCTACGCTCACTCGCCCCTGTGCTTCATATTCTGGCTCACGGGTTGATATTTTACGATACATACCTGTCAAGAGCCCGATAGCATATACATATATACATGTAATTTGAATGAGGGTAGCTATATCCGATGTCACGCATATAAACCAATTGCTGAGAATGGGAGAACATATTTTATCCACTGTGGAAACTTAAGTTTAATGCCTCGGTTAGCCGGTAAAAAGTATATTCTAATATGACTCTCTTCTTTCGCTTTGGAAACAGAGCTATCTTCTAACTCCAACAATATTTTTGGCACATGCGCATATTTTTGACAAAAAGGCATTCGTAATGTACAATTTCACATTTTATTCACTCAATATTCATCTTATTTTGTGTAAATAAAGTTTTAGATAATGAATCACCCCAAAATCCACATCAAATAATGACAATAATAGAAATTTACAACAGTTACTAAATTTAAGACTCGGAACTGAAATTGACATAAGCGTAACCTAGCAACGAATGTGTTGTTGTTATGAAATCTTATCTATGTTGCATATCATGCTCTACGATTGAAATGTAATTCTTTAAATTTGTAACGTTAATAAAATTATAAATATGAGATTTATTTCTTTTCTTTTTTATGGTTTCAAATATAACATAACTAATCAGTCATATAAATCAGAAATACAACCAGCTCACACTTATCTCAGCTTCGATTTTAAAATATCAGTATTTTATATGTTTTATAACAGATTATTTGTATTAATTCATAAGCTTATGAGCCACTTGTTTTAATTAAACAACAAAATAGATTTCTCTTTGTTCACTTATTTGTGTTTGTATGCAGTTTTTCGACATATTTCAATTCTAGTGCAAAACCAAATATTGCATGCTCTCTAAGAGCCGCTTCGAATGGTTAAATATATTAGAATCGAAATAGATTATTGCAAGCGGGCTCTATGCGAATTAGAACATGGTCAGACCTTATATTTGTCTTCATTTTATACCTCGCTATATCGCTCGCTATAAAATATTAACAAATATAAAGTCTGCCCCATGTTCTAATTCGCATAAAGTCCGCTTGCAATAATCTATTTCTTAATTCTTCTGTCTAAAAATGAAAAGCACCATTTAAAGATATAAATTAATAATTGCAATTTTTCTGGATATCATTATTTCTGAAGGTCTTTCCCTATTATATTTTCATTCTTTTGGTCCACTGCAACTCCTTTGAAAACTAGAAACTAGATGACATATCATTTCAATACTTTGCGTAGTATATAGATACATGATATAGATAAATTTTCTATTTTCAAAATGCGTTAAAATTGTACTATTCAAAGTTTAGAAACGTCGTATCTCACTAGATACAGGTGTGGAATTTGTTTCTCTAATGACCTGAAGGCAATACTTGACATAAACATGGCCCTGTCTGCTCCAATCTCAGAAACAGGGGTGCATAGCTCTTCCTCCGTCAGATTATCACCCTTACCGTACCGTTTCCTCGATATCGGATTTACCGCGCCGACTCGCAAGGTCACGTGCCATTCTTTTTACACTAACGCGACAATTTTTTGCATCAGACACCTTGTACTAGGTAGTATTTCAGAAACAAGTACTTGCAATGTAAATTAAGTGAGAACCGAGTCAAGAAACGAACAATCCAAGGACAACGGCAACATCGGAAACACCAAGAAACAAGGACACCACATGAGTACGGGACAGAAAAGAAAAATGAAGCCACACACAGAAACTCAACACGGACCCAATTAAAACCATGGGTGAGATCAGATGAACCGTTAGAGTAAGCATCTCCTGCTTCTTTTAAGACATTTGCCGTGTTGAATATGTCAACTTCGGTCGTTGTGTCAAATCCGGTAGAGGAAAAACAAACTTTAGCTGTAAAGTAAAAGATCTGTTGTCATCAGGGAAATATATATCCCATAGTGGCCCATAAGATCGTGATTTCGACCGTAAAACTTCTGTAGTGATGACTTCGAGTTGTGGGTATCAAACCCTTGCTGAAGTAGCCTATTCATAAGCAACCGAGCTCTAGCAAGGTAGTCAATTCAATGTTATAGATAAAAATTAATATCGGTATGGGCCCTTTTAAGTCAGGGCCGCAAATTGACAAAGACGAAAATGGAACGTAACTTAACGAAAGCACTAATAGTGTGGACTCCACAAAACTGGACATTTTTTACGCTTTTAAATTGTCAAAATCAACATTTATAATATATCGGCAAAGGAATAACGAACCAATGATATGCAGCTTAATCAATAAACTGCTCCCGAGATCTATGTTGTGTTTCAAAGATTAAGACTATGACCAAAATGAAATACTTCCTATACCTGTTTTGATATGCTATTTGTATCTATAATATGCCGTTGATACATACATGCTTGATTTGTTATATTTGCCTTATTCGGCGACAAGATAATTGTTTAGTTGTTAACTTTTCTTTTTTCTAGTACATGCATTTGTGCGCAAATTAGAACAGCGTGAATGTAAACTTGACTCAGAAATTCTTAAACTTCCCTGTAAACTTTCTAGAATATTTTTTTTTCTATAATATGAATATCGTTCCTCGAAATATGTGACGGTTGTCATATAATTTCATTGATGTTTCAATCTAGCAAACCCCGGAGAAATATAGTATAAAATTAGGACTTTTTACTGGAACCTACAATATTAGAACCAATAAGCTATTTCAAGTGATAAGACAATGCTTACTTTCCAAAGAATTTGGTTGTGCACAATAATTTATTACTTTTTCAATAGGCAGTGCATTTTTTGCTATGTTTCGCTTCTTTACTTTTAAAAATTATCAGCTTGATTTTTCTTGAGATTTGGTATTCACCCTCAGAAACTGATCACCCACAGAAATCTGCTTATACTGTATTTTTTTTTGCTTAAATACCAAATATAAACCTGTTTTTATACTTACAGTTCTTAAACAACATTTAGAGCTTTTAAGATAAAGCACAGAATTGAAATAAGGCATTTATTTCTAAAACAAGACTGACAGCTCAAATTTTTGCTTACAATCTTCACTTTTGTGCACGTTTCACACAAAAAGTACAAATGATATTGAACTAAAACTTACACAGGGAAAATCGTTATATATTACTTTCGCCATAGAATAAGCACAATTTCTTTGTAAACAATGCTATATAAACACTAATATAGTTGAGAGATTCTCACCATGTCATTTCTGAAGCAGGTTTGTTTACATATTTTTGGCCATCACCCACCATTAAATAATTTATCTCAGGAGTCACCTAAAATATTTTTCGAGCAGATTAGGCCCCGTGATTATTGCTAAGTCATTTCTTTGATACATTGAAACTTGTTATTTTTTGTTGAAAAGTTGGCATCCTGAAAATTGTTTTAAAATAGTTTTCAAGATCCATACCTTTGGTTTCTCTTAAAATCGTTCTTAAAACGGTTGCAGGTAACAGACCATAATATTTGTCCATTGGTACTGGGAACCACACAAGTGTCCCAATGCCCTCGGCCGTTGGTCTTGGACAGTTTGGTGGTTCCAAATACTATGGGACAAATATAAAGGTCTGTTGCCTGCATACCCATTAAATAACTGTATATTAAAGCCCATTTTTACTACTAGGTTCTACGAACCCGTGTGTTCTACGAACTAAGCTTGTATGCATGGGGTTCCAAAAAAATGATTTTGGTATTTTTTTTGCCGATCTCTTTCAAATATTTCAGCCCGAATTTTTTTGGCCAAGTTTCTAAGCCTCAGACCCCATTTTGGATCCGCGACAAAGATTCTTGCGATAAAAAGGTATTTGCGTTATCTATTTCTTCAAATTAATACTGTTTGTTTCTCTTATTATGTAAAGCAAAATAATTGTTTTTTGTTAGTTAATTGGCTACTTATCCAGCCTTCGTTCTTTGTCTCATCAAATCGTTTGTTTAATAACTGTCAGTTAGTGACGTAAAGCCACATCTTTGTAAACAAGAAGCTCTCAAGAGCCTGTACTGCTCACCTGGACCATGGCTGATTTAAGGAGATTAATGACATTTCCAATAGAGCCCAGAGTTTAAACTTCTTCTCTGCAAGATGCCACCTTAAATTTGATGCAGACATGCCAGATGCTTATTCTGAATGGGGCCATCAAAGGACTTTTGTGATCAAGTTTGGTTCCAATTGGATTTGTGGTTTCAAGTACCCTAATTCTTTTAATGGAATATAATATGAACTTTGTCTACACTGGAGGCCATCTTGGATCGGGTAATGACCCAAGGGACACATTTTTAAAAGTTGACCCTCGAAGGACTATTGTAGCCAATTTTGATTTCAATTGGCCAAGAAGTTCCAGAGAAGAAGACTTTTCAACATTTTTTCCCATAAGGATCAATGGTAAACTATAGTCCCCGCTGGCGGCCATCTACATGAGCGACACAATTTTGTAAGGGGACCTCCCAAGGACTATTGTGACCATGTTTGGTTTCAATTGGCTTAGTGGTAACAGTGGAGAAGATTTTTGAATGTTTCCCATAGGGTTCAATGTTAAACTTCGGTCCCTGCTGGAGGCTATCTTGCATGAGGTACTGTTCTTTCAGATACCTTTTTAGGAAAGGATTATTGTGACTAGGTTTGGTTCTAATTGGTCATGTAGTTTCTGAGACGTTATTTGAATGTGTTTTCCCATAGGGTAAAATGTTAAAATTATGTTCCTCGCTGGCGGCCATCTTGGATGAGGTACGGACCTGTCGGATATTTTTTTGGAAAGGATCATTGTGACTTAGTTTGGCTCTAATTTGACAAGTAGTTACTGAAATGAAGATCTTTGAATGTGTTTTCCATATGGTCCAATGTTAAAACTAAGTTCCCCACTGGCGATCATCTTGGATGAGGTACTTACCTGCCAGGAAACCTTTTTTTGGAAGGGACTATCTAAGGACCATTGTAAGTAAATTTGGTTCTTGTTCGACAGGTAGCTTCTGAGAGGAAGATATTGGAATGAATTTTCAGTGAACTTGTTTCGTATTAGTGTAACTTCTTCTTTTCTTCTTGTGTAATTTAACATCCGGTTTTCTGTTTAACTTTTTCGCTTTTTTACTTTTTTTATTACTTATGTATGTTCTCTAGATACTACTACTTATTAAATAAATATATTTGGCAAACTTAAGGTTAAAGGTCCCCTTTTCAGTTCAATGTTACACCTAAAAATCCCCAGCGTTAAAGGCTTGTTGGTTCTTCAACAAACTGCGTTTGCAGATAAGTTTCATTTATGCACACAAAGCCATCATTTTTTGCAAGTATAATCAACAAATGAATTAGAAATGATAAAAAATATAAAAAACGGCAAATCATTCGAACAGACCGCATTTTTGTCCAAGAAAACTACCTCAATATTGTTAAGATTTTTTCTGCAAAATCATTAAATTTGTTTAAAATAGCATATTATAATTGTTGCTTTGCATGGATGATTATCTCAATAATTTGCAGGTTTTTTTTTGAATAAACCAGCAAGCCATTATGACTGGGGATTTTACACGAAATTTACACGAAGGATTTACATAGAACTGAAAAGGGGACCTTTAACCTTAAAAGAATGACCAATACAGAGTGTATGTTTCCGTATTCAATCACACTTATTGTGTAATGCGTTATATAGCCAGCAAACTCTCGTGCGAATTCCGTATCAACTTTAACGCCAAGTCAAACAAACCTCTAGAAAAACTGAAGAAGAAGAGATTTTATTCTAAAGGTATCCACAAATTTGTTATATTTTATCTGAATCGATTACAACATGTCTGAACCTTTATTTCTAACTATTTAATGTTGCTTTCACTTTGTGCGAAAAAAAAACTATAATTTGGATCGGGATGGTACATTTGACTTATTAACTTCCTAGATACGTTTTATACGATACTTCTATCCGGATACGTCGGTATATACGTGAATAATGAAAATACTCTAGTAGAGTATTTTCATTATTCATGTATATACCGACGCATCCGTATCGAAGTATCGTATAACACGTATCAAGAATGTTGATAAGTTAAATACATCACCCCGATCAAAAATATATTTTTTTTTCGTTTGCACAACATAAAAGCAACATTGAATAGTTAGAAATAAAGGTTCAGACATGTTGCAATTATTTCAAATAAAATAAGAAATCTATGGATATTTTTATAATAAAATCCCTTCATTTTAAATTTTTTTAAAAGTATAAGTTTAAAGGTCTGTTTGACTTGGTGTAAAAATCATGTTGACGGTAATAAGCACAAGTTAGAGTTTGCTGGCTATACATAACACGATAAGTGCGATTGAAAACGAAAATATGCATTCTGTATTGATCATTGGTTATAAGTTAGTATAAAAAATTGCGATAAACAATAACGAGTAATATCTAAAGATGACATACATATATGTAATAAAAAGAAAGAAGTTACACTAGCACGAAACAAATTCTCTGTTATTTCATGGGTAGACTATGTGACCGGGGGGGGATGGGGGTGCTTGGTCGATTTTGCCTAGAAAAATTTATCCATTTTTAAGGAAATTCCGAACAGATTATTTTATTTTCACCGAATGTCACATAAAATTATATTTGTAAAAAATCCTTCCAATCAAAATTAAATTGTTAATTTTCGGAACAAGTAGGATAAGAATGCCCCCCCCCCCCCCGAAAATCAAACTCTCTTCCACTAAACAACTCTTGGTTTTTTAGCTCACCTAGCTTTTGCCATCACTTGGCGTCCCTCGTCCATCCGTCGTAAACTTTTTTTTCAAAGATATTCTCCTCTGAAACCGCTGGGCCATTTTAATCAAAACTTGGCCTGAGTCATCACCGGGGTATATAGTTTAAAAATGTGTTCAGTTATTCCGAGAACCAAACAACATGGCCGCTGTTACTAAAAATAGAACATAGGAGTAACTTGCTGTTTCTGGCAAATAACTCAAAAACCGTTGCAAATATTCAAAAGTTCTATCTGCCCTGTAATTTTGAAGAAAATCGGAAAATCCGTCTCAGAGCTACAGACATTTTTCCGTAATATTTTCAAAATTTATGCAATTTTTTATTTCAAAAACTGTAACAGACAGAGGTAAAGTGTGTATTGGAAAAATGTTTAGCATATCAAGATCTATATACTCTGAAATTTTGAAGAAAATCCAAACGCCTGTGTAGGAGTTATTTACTGTTTTCACCAAAATTTTCCCCCAATGCCATATGGTTTATTTCCCTTTAAATTCTGTTTCCAAATTTACAATTTTTTGCAAAAATACTTTCATAATCTTTACCTTATTTCACATTATAATAATTTTTGTATATAGATGTGTCCTTCAGTAGTGATAATGTTTGCCTACAATGCAATTATCTTTACTACAGAGATTATAAAGCAGTCATTGCCTGCCCAGACTGTCTAGCTCATCTGGCTATTCCAGGGTGAGATTTTGCCATCACAAGGTGTCCATCGTCCGTCAATCCTAAACTTTTAATTCAAACATCTTCTTCTCTAAACCGCTGGGCCAATTAGAACCAATCTTGGTCACAATAATCCTTGGGTGTTCCCCTTTAAAAATGTGTCCGGCAAGTCCGCATGCCATTCAATAGGGTCGCAAACGGGATCTCTGCCGAAAAATGGACCAGATATTCAAAGATTTCTCCTCTGAAACTAATAGGCCAATTGGAGCCAAACTCCGTCGCAATGTTCCTAAGATGGCCCCTTTTAAGAATATTTTTGGCAAGTCCGTATCATATCCAAGATGCAGTTTTAACATTGGACCCTTTAGTAAATCATTCAAAGATTTTCTACTTTGAAACCACTGTGCCAATCGGAACCAAACATGGTCACAATAGTCCTTGGATGGTCCCCTTTAAAATATGTCTGGCAAGTCAGCATGTTATCAAAGATGGCCACCTGCGGGGAACTTTGTCGAAAATTGGACAATATTGCAAAAATCTTCTTCTCTGAAAATACTCAATTGGAACCAAACTTGGTCGCAATGGTCCTTAGCAAGCCCCTTTTAGAAAATGTGTTCGGCAAGTCCACATCATATCCAATATGGCCGCCAGCGGGGAACGTGGTTTTAACATTGGACCTTATAGGGAAACATATTCAAAGATCTCCTCTGAAAGTGCATGGCCAATTGGAATAATACTTGGTCACAATGGTCCTTACATGGTCCCTTTCATAAAATGTGTCTGGCATGTCCGCGTAGGATCCAAGATGGCAGATAGCAGGGAATATAGTTTAACACTGGACCATATGTGGAAATGTATTTAAAGATCTTCTGCTCTAAAACTACTTGGTCAATTGGAATGAAACTTTGTCACAAAAGTCCTAGCTTGGCCCACTTTCAAAAAAGTCTAGCAAGTTGGTATCACATCCAAGATGGCCGCCAGTGGTTAACATAGTTTGACCTTATCCCCTCTGAAACTACTTGGCCAACTGGAACTTAACTTGGTCATAATTGTCCTTAGTTTGCCCTTTAAAAAAAAATTGTCTGACAAGGCAGCATCACATTCAAAATAGCAGCCAGAGGCCAACATAGTTTAACATTGGACCCCATGGGAAACCATTCAAAGGTCACAATTGCTCATAGGAGATGACCGCAAGCAGGGAACGTAGTTATATATTTGACGCTAAGGGAAAGCATATTCAAAGACATTCTCCTCTGAAAGTATGTGGCCAATTATTACTTGGTCACAATGGTCCTTAATTGGTCCCCTTCGTAAAATGTGTAAAGCATGTAAATCAAAGACGGCCCCCAGAGAACATTGTTTAACCTTGGCCCCTATGGGATCTCCTCTGAAAATACAGGGCCAATTGGAACCAAAGTGAGGCACAATGATCCTTAGATGGTCTTCTTCAAGAAAGATGATAGTTGGTCTACGCCCCATCAAAAATAGCTGCCAGTGGGGAACATAGTTTAATTTTTTTTATCATATAACATCAATATCTATAAACAAACTTGAAAATGAGGCCCTTAAGGTTAAAGGCCCCTTTTTCAGTTCAATGTTAAACCTATGGGAATTTTGTGTAAAACCCCCAGCCTTAACGGCTTGTTTGTTTATTCCAAAAATTTATCTGCAAATTATTGAGACAATTGCCCATGCAAAGCTACCATTATTTTATGCCAGTATCAACAAGTTTAGTGATTTTGCAGAAAAATTCCTGAAAAATTTGTGGTAGTTGGATGTTTTCTGGGACAAAAATTCGGTCTGCTCGAATGATTTGCCGTTTTTTATATTGATTATCATAAATAACTCATTCATTTGTTGATAAAACTTGCAACGAATGGTAGCTTTGTATGTATAAATGAAACAGGTATCTGCAAACAAAGTTTGGTGAAGAAACAACAAGCCGTTAGGCAGCAACC
>MJUU01007188.1:10193-22057 GCA_002080025.1 Modiolus philippinarum
TCATCAACTGGATTTCAAAAATATTTATTCCAATTTTGGTTAATTTCCTGAAAGTCTCAAAGACCACTTATTTTTTGGAATTCTACTTAGCAACCATATATCCTAGAATTCTTTTAGTAACAATAATGACTATCAATAGGTGGATTTCAAAGATAATGAAAAAAATTATGCCAAGGGTGTATAACAACTGTTTTCTGTGTCAAACAGGGAGTGCGGGGATAGCTGTCGTTTCCGACAACATCTAGTTATAACATGTAGACGGAGGCATTGGTACCCCGCCAGTGTTTGCCCATAATGTTTCTATTTCGCAAATGAGAAGAGACATTTTTAGTAGATCCAGAATTTATTAGCGAAGTAACAAACACCGACTATGACTTAACACTGGACTTTGGCAGTGCGTTGGGTACCATGCATGGAACAGATCACCCTTAACCTTCCAGCGCACATGATGATGCCTCCAGTTATTTTCGGTGGGGAGGGGTTACACTGCTTGTGCTTGATTTTTGTGGCGTGTTTTTTTCTTATTTTTTGTCTGTCTCATGTCCATATTTATGTTGATCAGAAATGCCGTGTTTTAGAATTTTCCCCAACATCTGAAGCTTAGTTTCGGTATTCCTTTGCCGTTGTATTCATGAGACCTTGAATATATTCATGTCCATAGACCTTGAGCACTGTCCCTTGGTGTCTGAAGCTGTTAAGTGACCTGTTGACCAATGTCGTTTTCTGTTCTCTTTATATGCCTTGTTTTTCTGCTTCAGACACGAGGAGGTTTATGAGTTCTTGAATTATTTTTCATGTCCATGAATCTTAAGCATCGCCCCTTGGTGTCTGATGCAGTTAAACGACTAAATAAATCATTAAATACTACAAAGTCTTAAAGGTCCCTCCACATCTCTAGAGTGCATTAGTCAAGTAATCAACAAGATTAAATTTAAAAAAAAATCAAATGCAATTTGTACATTGTAGAAATGCTAACAGTATTATTATTGCTTGTTTGTATATTGTCCAATTGTGTATTAGTATGTGTGTATCAAATTATGATTGTTCAATGTAAATGCCCTCCTGGGGACCTAATTTGGAAATAAAAATATTTGTATTGTAAAAAAAAAAATTAAAATATTTGTATTGTATTCGGTTGTTGCTTTACAATGTGAACATTTAAGTAGACTCATGATTAATCTAGAATCTATAATGGAGGGACTAATCAAATGTTTCCTTGAATAGCTGACACATCTAATTAACTAGAAAACACGAGGGGACTTTATAAACATAAACGGATGATATAAATCGGATAATGGTTTTTATGAAATAAAAACGATACGCTAGGCTATGGGATAGCCTTGGATAGAAAATTGCGTGTTTGATTGACAAGGGTGTGGTGGCTTATGATGTATTTGTATACTCAAATCACTACTTGAAGTAAGCCTTTCTCGGTACTTCTTTGTAATTTCTTCTATTGGTCTGCACATGTGATAAAACAGTCACTGATTCGATCAAACCTCTCAGTTTTTGCCAACAGCAACTCAAAGTAGTTTCGTGCTTTTGTTTTGTTTTTTGGTTTTTTTTTGCATTCTCCTAGGGTGCTGCTTTTTTAATCTTTTATCCATCAACAGAGACAAACTTTATTAACTAAAATGTATACATGTATCGAAACAGTGCATTTGTGTAAATGCTTTCTAGCAATTCTGAGCATTTAATACTTCAACTATGGTTTCAGGTTTCACAGACAATCCTTACAACCAATGTAACTGAGGGGTTTTTCTATCGACCACAACATGTTGACAACAAATAAATATGCATCTAGCTAGTACTAGCTTAATTTAATGTGATCGATACAATAATAACTATATGTTTGTTTGATTGCAGTGTGTTTGACGCCGTAGACACTGTAATATATTTGACACAATAATACATTTGAGTTACTTGTACTTTTTAGCCCTTTGTAAACTATTTATCTCAAAAACGATAAGAGATGTAAGATATTCTGATACTCTTGGTTTGCCACTTTCAAATAATCCAATGCACCATAACCTTCCTTTTTGGTGACACAGACTGGAACAAATGGTGACCTTTGTACATCAGTTTTCTTTTCAATTTCACCCTAATAAAACTTTCGTCATTAATATTTCTTGGAAGAATTTTCGTTATTTTTGTCATGTCGAATTTTACACACACAACTGGACCATGTACAGCTCGCTGATCACTCTTAGGTAAAATCACAATTTTGTAAAATGGTAAAACTGGAGAAATTAAATGTTGTTCTAGCGTATTTAATTCTTCAAAAGGAGCTTTATCCATTTCTAAATTATTTATCATTGCTTGAGGAAGTATAGCCTCCTTACACATATAAAGTTACACGTTTTACACACAATATGCTTCTCTCCTTTTAACATTTCTTTCAACCTCTCATCTTTTGCATTAAATTCTTTCTTGTGTACTTGGCTTTGAAACATAAACCTTTTACAGCACACACAAATAAACACCGGTAGCTATTTATTCTTCCGCAAAAAACGCAATTCTAACTCTTTCCACTCTTCGTTCTCCATTGCCTAAGTATCTCCACAAACTACAATCACGCTTTGTTTAACACAATTGAAAAGTCTTTTATGGTATTTGTATATTATTGATTATTGCAAAATACCTCATCTTTATTTATTAACTTCTGGTTTTAGATTTATACATTACTGTTCTTATTCTTTTTATCATATCTATATTTATAAATCTGGCTAAGCGATATTGCAATACCAATCCCATCATCCTCTACAAACCTGTTCCCAGCACCACCTATAGTAAATGTTTATAATACACCGATTGCGCATTTGCGGGATAGCTCATTATTTTAGCCAAACAAGGAGTAATCTGGTACAAAACTGGTTTCAAGACGCTGATAGATGAAGATAGTAATTTCTTCATTTCCATTCAAGTTTCGTTTTTTGTGGGTTGGAAATGTTCCTCGTGGATTTCTTTGTCAATTGAAAACGATTTTTTACCTATATGTTGAATAACAACGTAAGATTCGTTGGTAGAAAATATCTGTCCCTTGCTCCAACGTTGGATTAAGTCATTTTCCTCCGATTGACCCCAGATGACCTCGTCGAAATGAAGAGTCAAATCCGGAATGGAAAAGATGTGCAATCCATGTATACTTTTCACAAGGAAACAGAAAAATTAAACCCCGCCCCGTTTTATCAGGACGAAACTGGACGCCATTTTGATTTTCGAGAATCTAAAATTCCTATTGGTCAATAGTCTTCTGTGCATGCGTTCTCCTCACTGCGCAAGCGTACTCCTCACTTTCCCCCAAAGAACTATCTATATAGCTAGGCTATTCCATAGCCTAGCTAATAATATAGTGTTATTAATTGTCTGTTTCTGTATTGGCCCTCTATAGATTCGAGGTTAGCTGTATTGGTCCCGAGACCCGGAAGGTCGAGGGCCAATACAGCTGATCGAGAATCTATACGTGGCCAATAAGAAACAGGCAGTTCATAACACTTTTATTAAATAATATAACTTTTTTCTTTTAGAACTTATATAGAGATTATTATATGGCATTTTTCATATCATATCTCATATCATCCCGAGACATCCATATTAGCCCGAGGGCCGGAGGCCAGAGGGCTTATATGGGTCGAGGGATGATATGAGATATAATATGAAAAATGCCATATCATAAACTATTTATCATATTCTTCAACATTTAAGCAGCTTTACTCTTTTTTATTTCATCTGTAGTTTGTTTGTCATTTAGTCAGTGTCATTTTCATCGGAATTTGTTTCAATTGGAGCATGTTGGTTTGAACTTTCATTTTTGTTAACATTATCCCAATTTACAATAACTTCAGTAGATTTTGTATTTATTATGTTAAACAAATTAAACGTATACCACTCGCTTTTTACTAAAATGAAACAATAAAATATTCACTTATGAGTATAGAATAGAAAAAATGGCTTTTGCCACCCCATTTTTTTCTTTCGTGTGTGTTTTACATTTCAACAGATAGTTCCCTCTTGTTTGGTGTTTCCCATCCAACAGACACGTTTTTTTCAAATGGAAAAGTAAGTTAATGGGACTGTACCTCGTGCCATTAAATGTAAGCACTTTTGTACTGAAAGTTGTAAATACATTGCTTTCGAAATATTTTTAGACAAGATCATTCAAATGAGATCATTTAGATAAGTCAGGTTTCGTCATAGCTTATACATTTGTGTGACAAACACTTACATTTATTGCCAACGCTTATATTTAGTAAAGGGTCCTGGAATAACTGAAACTTGATTCAAGGTGAACATCTTGCTTAATCCTTGCTAACACTGATAATTTTCTTCACAAACCGACAAACTATTTTCATAGCAACGCGGGTCATTAACTGGAACAACTACATAAAATAAGAAACTTGTGACGGTTGTACTATGAAAGCTTATTTGGGTCATTTTCCTGATGAAAAAAAAATATTTAAGTCGTTCCCACGACTTGTCAAGTCGTTCCCACGAGCTGCAAAGTCGTTCCCACGACTTGTAAAGTCGTTCCCACGAGTTGTAAAGTCGTTCCCACGACTTCTACAAGTCGTTCCCACGAGTTGTAAAGTCGTTCCCACGAGTTACTAAGTCGTTCCCACGAGTTGTAAAGTCGTTCCCACGACTTCTAGAAGTCGTTCCCACGAGTTACTCAGTCGTTCCCACGAGATGTAAAGTCGTTCCCACGAGTTGTAAAGTCGTTCCCACGACTTCTACAAGTCGTTCCCACGAGTTGTAAAGTCGTTCCCACGAGTTGTAAATTCGTTCTCACGAGCTGCAAAGTCGTTCCCACGACTTCCAGAAGTCGTTCCCACGAGTTACTAAGTCGTTCCCACGACATCTAAAAGTCGTTCCCACGAGTTATTTAGTCGTTCCCACGAGATGTAAAGTCGTTCCCACGAGTTATAAAGTCGTTCCAAACGAGTTATTAGCTGTTGCTCTCAGTATAAAAGGCTGGTCGGTCACTTTAGTAAGTAAGCGTGAAAGATGAATTTGCGATTTTTTTATGGAAGGTCATAACGTGTGTTGAAATCTGTGCGAATTTAGGCCCACTGTGAAATTATTATTACGATGAAAAATTGATAACAAAGAATCTGACCCTTTCAGTTTTTTTTTTTTTTTTTTTTTTTTTTTTTTTTTGAAAATGCATATTAAATTCAATAGTCATATTTAACACACTTGTAAAGTTATTAAATATAAGCCACAGGGAATGCACATGAAATTTTGAAATTGAGTACTACAAATAAGATGCTTTCATATCAACATGTAAACTTCCAAAAGTTCCGTTTGCTTCTCCGTCAGTTTAAAGGCGGAAACCTATCTTTTACACGACCGAAAAAAGGGCAGTCGTATTATGGTGTGACACAGTCCCCGGCTTCGATGTCTGCGGACAAATGATTTGTTAGATCAATACAAAAGCATAATGTTTATTAGCACAAAGGAAAAGTTTAAATTTGTGGTTTGTTTCCCACCCGTTTCAGAATTAGGTGCAAAGTGGCCAAATTGTATATTTTCACATATTGGCCTACAGTTAGTGGACGACCATTTGATTTTCAGGGGCGGGGGTCTTGGGCGATTTTGTAAATAAAGAATTTAATCTTGGTACCAGTGAAAATACATATAATAATTCTACTTCTCATGAAAATAAATAATTTAATTTTGATTTGAAGAATATATATTTTTGTTGCAAATGGAAATAAGTACTAGAGGTTCAGAGACTGAGCCTGCATCGCTCACCTGACAAAATGCTTCTATGCCATGCATGACCAAAAATAATCTTTTTTACCAATGGGTGTCTAATGTTTAGCACTCATGTTTTTTTACTGATCCTATTGAAACGAATAATCTTTGAAAAGGACCTTCTATTCATCATTCCAATACAGTTTAATTAAATTTGCTTGAATAGTTTCAGAGAAGCTGATAAAAGGATGATTTTCTCGTAGGCTCCAATGTTACACTATGTTCCGTATTGACAACTGTTTTTTTTTGTCAAACAAAATGAAATGAGCAATCTTTGTTGAGGACCTTTAGTACATCATTCCTGTAAAGTTTTGTTGAATTTGCTTCAACAGTTTCAGAGGAGAAGATGAAAATGTGATTTTTCCAAAAAGGATCCAATGTTAAACCTAAGTTCCATGCCGACGGCCATGTTTTTGAAATGAGCAATCTTGGTAAAGGTCTTTCCATACACCATTCCTCTAAAAATTGGTTAAATTTGCTTAAGCGGTTTCAGAGGAGAAGATAAAAATGTCATTTTCCCATAGGTTCCAATTTTGAACTATGTTACGTGCTGGCGGCCATGTTTTTTATGTTAAGGTCCTTCAGTACGTCTGGTTGCATTTGCTTCAGTGGTTTTAGAGGAGAAGATGAAAATGTGGTTTTTGCCATATCGTCTAATGTTAAACCGAGGTTCCGTCCGCCGGCCATGTTTTTTATCTGATAGGAATGAAATGAAAAATCTTTGTAAAGGACCTTCCATACATTATTCCTGTAAAGTTTGTTTGAATTTGCTTCTGCAGTTTCAGAGCAAAAGATGAAAATGTCATTTTCCCATAGGGTCCAATGTTACACCTAAGTTCCGCGCTGGCGGCCATGTTTTTTATCAGATCAGAACGAAATAAACAATCTTTGTTGAGGTCCTTTAGGTCATCATTCCTGTAAAGTTTGATTGAATTTGCTTTACTGGTTTAAGAGGAGAAGATGAAAATGTGTCATTTTCCCATAGGGTCCAATGTTAAACTATGTTGCGTGCTGGCGGCCATTTTGTTTATGGGATCGGAACGAAATGACCAATCTTTGTTAAGGACCTTTAGTACATCATTCCTGTAAAGTTTGGTTGAATTTGCTTCAGGGGTTTCAGAGGAGAAAATGAAAATGTGATTTTTCCCATAGGGTCCAGTGTTAAACCTAAGTTCGGCGCTGGCGGCCATGTTTTTAGCAGATCGATCTTCGTACATCATTCCTGTATAGTTTGGTTGAATTTGCTTCTGCAGTATCAGAGGAGAAGATGAAAATGTCATTTTCCCATAGGGTCCAATGTTTAACATAAGTTCCGCGCTGGTGGCCATTTTTTATCAGATCAGAACGAAATGAGCAATCTTTGTACAGGTCCTTTAGTACATCATTCATGTGAAGTTTGGTTGAATTTGCTTTAGTGGTTTCAGAAGAGAAGATGAAAATGTCATTTTCCCATAGGGTCCAATGTTAAACTATGTCCCTAGCTGGTGGTCATGTTTTTTTATCGGGTCGAAACAAAATGAACAACCTTTGTGAAGGACCTTCCATACATCATTCCTGTAAATTTGGTTGAATTTTATGGTAGGCGGAAACCGTCAAAAATACAACATTCAAACAAAACAAGCAATACTGAAATAAACGAAACTAAATTGAAATATTTAGAACATTTTGTCAAATAAAACAAGCAAGGTTTAAATAAACCAAACTAAATTGAAATAAAACAGAAGCAAGATTTAAATAAACCAGACTAAATTGAAATAAAACAGAACATTTTGTTAAATAAAACAAGCCCTATTTAAATAAACCAAACTAAACTGAAATAAAACAGAACATATTGTCAAATAAAACAAGCCCAATTTAAATAAACCAAACTAAATTGAAATAAAACAGAACATTTTGTCAAATGAAACATGCAAGATATAAATAAACAAAACGAATTGCTATCAAAGCAACCAACAAACAAAAAACAATCAATGCACAAAAAAAGACCATAACAGAGAGGTCGCCACGATTTGAAACAAGTTCGACATTTCTTTAGAAAATTCCGCAGTATGGAATATATGCGGCGTGTTATACGACTATTAAATTAGGCCGCCGATCTACTGCTAAAATCGGCAGTCCCTACTACAAATCTTGCGAATGATTTAACCGACGGCACTACCTCCTCTACAAATAGTCGACCGAACATATTGCAATTGTACTTTTTTTTCACGGGTACTTACTTTCGTGGATTTCCGTGCGCTAACAATTTCGCGGGTATTTAATTTCGCGGAATGGTCTTCAAACTTTTGATTTTTACTACTAATTACGCATAAATTTATACGTATTCGCCGGTATTTATTTTCGCGGAAAAGTGTTCACCGCGAAATTCGTGAAAATAAGTACAGAGCGCAAATAAATACAATTACAGTAAGTTTGTAAGAAACGACGGAGCTCTTACACTTTTCCCAGTCAGTCGTTTTCCTAACATGTCCTATATTGTGAATACAGGCTTGTAAAATTTTCATCTGATTTGCCCCCTAGAATTACCTCCCTTGTTTTCCATCTCGACTACTACGTAAGAAGTCATTGATTGCATAAGCCAAGGATGTCTTCACATCCTGAATTAGTTGCAACGATGTACAGTCCACTTGCGATTCCTCTACTTGCATTACCACTACTTGCACTAGTTAGGTACTCCAACGAAAAAATTGAATGTTCGCATTCAATGAAAATAACGGTGTAAAAAGATAGTTATCTGCTTATATAATAAGAAATTAAACTTTTAATCTCCAGAAAATTGAGATTAAGGATTAATTAACATAATTAAAAAATTGCAATTTATCCACTTCCGGTATTGTTTTTCTTCTCATTTTCCAGTTCTATTCAGAGCTAAGGAAAAACTGGTTCCAAATTATTTTGAGTTGCGGCACTTTGGCCACTAATTAAGATAGACTACGACGAAAATTCAAGAAAACTACAAAAACAAGTAAAAGTTAAAATTGTCGTGCACCTACGTGCATTCATGAATCTATTTGAAATTTTGCAATTGAAAAGTATAGGTTGTAATTTAAATACAACACTTAACGTGCGTCTTCATGCACCATGTCTTCATTATGTACTTGTGCAATGAAAATTGATAAATTATCAAACTTTGCATACAAAAGTCTTCGTTGGAGTACCTACACTAGTCCTTAAATTTGTGTAAGTGTGGGACTAGGCGTGTTAAATGTTAAAATAATACTATACATACAACAAAGGTTTGAACTGCCATATACGAATTTTTTTTAAATGCTCGTGTTAAATGGCTCAAAAACGGTTTATAACTTTTAGAAAACGATTTTGCCTTAGTATAGCCCTTTTCAAAAAGTGTTGTTATCTTTTCCTGGATTGGAACTCCCCCATCAAGTGGCGGTACAAACGCTCTTTCCTTCCGGTTACCACTCATACGGTTGGCTAACAATATAAAACTTAAAACCAGAATACATGTTAATTATAACGAAGTTAGTGCAGTGTCACACTAAACAATGTCCTTATAATCTAAATATGAACAGTGTTATGAACTGTGTTCATGATTAACAACACTTGTCGTGTTGGGTTGATAACCGGAACTGTTTCATTGTATTTAAATGTCGAAGCCGAGAAGCGGGCCAAATGTTTTTTTTTCGAAAAGGCCTATTGAAAGATAAATGATTTTAGTAGGGTGCCCAAGCAACGATTTTTTCGAAATTGGGTTAACGCACACACCTGCATTATACATTTTTGGAAAGAGGAGACCATATATTTTGGAGATCAGCCACATCAGTAATCAGAAAATTTTACAAGGACTAATAAGCAGCTACAGTACACGTACACAAATTTAAAGACTAATGTCATGTAGTTGTAATGCAAGTAGAGGGAATGCAAGTGGACAGATTGTACATTATTGCAACTAATTAATGTAATTTGGGACAGGATGTGAAGACATCCTTGGCTTAGGCAATCAATGACTTCTTACGTAGGCAGTCGAGATGGAAAACAAGGGAGGTAATTTGAAGGGGGATAAGATGAAAATTTTAAGAGCCTGTATTAACAATATAGGACATCTAGGGAAAAGGACCGAGTGGGACAAGCGTACGTGCTCAGTCGTTTGTTACGAACTTACGTTCGGCCCCCTAAACAGCGACCTGTATATGGCCATGATTGCTGATCTACCAAGTTCTACCAGCAGTGGGTATGCGGCTGGTCGAATATTTGTAGATGAGGCGGTGCCGTCGGTTAAATCATTCGCACGATTGGCAGTAGGGACTGCCGATTTTGACAGTATATCGGCGGCCTCATTTAATAACCAAAGAGCACACCGCATATCTTTCATACTGCCGAATTTCCCGCCATTTATAAAGAGTTGTCAATCTTATTTAAAATCGCAGTGACCTATGGGTTTTTGGTCGGTTTTATTTTTGCATTGATTGTTTTGTGTTTGTTGATTACTTGTTTTAATTGCAATTCGTTTTGTTTATTCAACAAGAGGCTCTCAAGAGTCTGTATCGCTCACCTGGTCCTTGATTAACATTAGACATTTTGTGTTAAAGAGCCAATATAGTTAAACTATAGTTCCAATATGCCTAATAAGTTTAAGGGGAGAAGACCTCTGTAAACTGTGTTCCCTGCTGGCAGCCATTTTGGATAAAGTGTCAACCTAAAAAAGTACATCGGCAAACGAATACTGAAGCAAGAAAGAGGAAAGGGGAAATTCTAAAATCATAAATCCAAAATCACGGCAATTCACATCAACTAATAAAGCAGTTTTCTTTTCAGGGGTCAACATAAAGACTATTTTACCCAAGTTTGGTTCCATTGACTCAGAAGTAGACTTTTGAATGTGTTTTCCAATCGGGTCCAATATAAAAACTAAGTTCCGCGCTGGCCGCCATGCTGGATAAGTGCAGACCTCAAAAATACCTTCTTTGCAGGGGACCACCCAAGGAATATTGTGGCCAAGTTTGGATATAATTGGCTCAATAGTTTCAAAGGAGAAGATCCTTGAATGTGTTTTCCCATAGGGCCCATTGTTTAAACTAAATCCCCTGCTGGCGGCCATGTTAAATAAGACAGGAACGTGAGAAGCTCCTTTTTTGCAGGGGATCACCCAAGAAATATTGTGGCGAAGTTTGGTTTTAATTGGCTTAGTAGTTTCAGAGAACATCTTTGAAAGTTTTTCCCCATAGGGTCCAATGTAAAAACAATGTAAAAACAATGGTCCGTCCTGGCTGCAATAGTTCATTTCACCAAGATCTGAAAAACACCTTTTTTTCAGGGGACCACCCAAGGACTATTGTAGCCAAGACTGGTTCCAAGGAGATCTTTGAACGTGTTTTCCCATATGGTATAATGTTTAAATTATGTTCCCCACTGACAGTCAGTTGGATATAGTGCGAACCTGAAAAACCCCTTTGTTGTAAGGGACCACTCAAGGACTATTGTGGCTAAGTTTGGTGCCAATCGGGTCGGTAGTTTCAGAGAAGAAGATCTTTGAACGTGTTTTCCCAAAGGGTCTAATGTTAAAACTATGTTTCCCGTTGGCGGCCATCTTGGATATCGTGCGGACCTTAAAAATATTTTTTTTGTAAGTGACCACCCGAGGACTGTTGTGGCCAAGTTTGGTTAAATTGGCCCAGTAGTATCAGAGGAGAGGATCTTGGAATGAAAAGCCGACGTCCGCAAAGTGATGGCAAAAGCTCCACCTGTCATTAGCCAGGTGAGCTAAAAATTGCTTGTTTTATTTGACAAAGTGTTCTGTTTTATTTCAATTTATCATATATTTAGTTATAAATACAAGAATCCTGCATGTGTAATACAGACGTCATGTTTCGTCCTGTATCTTCACCCCGTGATGATATCAATATCAGTCACGGCTGCTACCCTTTATTACACACCTAAAAAATTTGTATCAAAGGTCACGTGTTATTTTAATTAGAAAACTACTAAGACCTTTGTTCTTTTTCAAATATATGATAAACAGTATATGACATGGGTAAATCCGTATTACATGCTGTATCAACCCTCGACCAATATCATCCCCCAGGCAAGCCTTCGGGATGATTTTGACGTCTCGGGTTGATACAGCATGTAATACGGATTTACCCATGTAA